>LOJH01066131.1:0-10380 GCA_001685095.1 Ellobius talpinus | reverse complement strand
TCCCACAGGGCAGGGAACCCTGACTGCTCTTTGGACTAGGAAGGGGGGAGGAGGGGGGATGGGAGAATGGGGAGAGAATTTGGAGGAGGGGAGGAGTTGGAAATTTTTCAGTAATAATAATAAAATTTAAAAATGGAAAAAAATAAACAACCCTAACATCAAAAAACAAAGAATTAATGGTCTATTGAATATCTAAAAAAATTTAATGCATGTGCCTACAAAATAATAAATATAAGTAAGTTAAATACTTCCTTCAAGAGTGAACAACCAAATAAAAGTCACAATCTAAACAAATAAAAAAATCCTTCAATGTTTAAGTACTCAACAACCAGTTATCTTGAATTTACTCACTATTATCCAGGATGCTCCAATGGCCTTGTGTCACCTACCTATCTCTTCCATCTGTAGCACAAATAGCTTATCTCTATGGTATGGAAGGCCCCACTCTACGCCTGCCACAGATTTTAGTGGTCATTCAATATTAGTTACATCTACAAAATTAATGGAGTACATTTCTGCAACTGGGCCACACTTTCATCAATAGCCTCTCATGGGTTTTCTTCATGGTGCCAAGGCTCAGTTTCCCTGCATGGTCCTTTCATTCCTGGGTCTTCAAATGTCACTGAGACTGAACCTTCACCAGTGACATATCCTGGCCTCTCACAGTGCCAAGCCTTAGCTGTTATCCAGGACCTCTTTATGTCTTCAAAACCAGTGCTAACTGGGTCATTTTTACCCTACCAAATTCAGCTGCCAGTATGAAGTGCCACCTCTGGAACACAACTTCTCTGTGCCCTCAGGAAACATTTTCCAAAGAATTTCACCTCAGTTATGCTGATCTTTTCTTAATCACTGCTAATTCCTTAGCTCCAGCTGACCAACAACAAGGGTCCCAGTAAAACAAAGGTTTTACTTTAGTGGTTCTGTTCTCTTGTTAGTCATGGCTGACTTTTCTCATGCAGCAGAATAGAATCACTTATACTTCAAGCAAAAGTCCTGGTAGAGTCTTGTTTCCCTCTGAAACTTCACAAGCTAGGTTTCCATCATCTGAACTGCTCTGAAATTCTTATTTTCCAAGCTCCCAAAGAACACCCCACTGAGATTTGAACATTCAATATCATTCCACCTCAAAGATACAAAGAACTTCCACAGTCTTCCCCAAAACAACATGGTCAGATCTGTTACAGCAGTACACTACTCCTGGTACAAAGTTTTCTTAATGAGGGTTACTATTGCTGCCATGAAACACCATGACCAAGATGAAGCACTATAACTAAAAAGCCAAGTTCTGGAGAAAAGATATTTTGGGCTTACACTTCCACCTTGTCACTGAAGGAAGTCCAGGTAGGAACCCAAATAGGGTAGGAAACTGGAGCCAGGAGCTAATGAAGAGGCATTCTGCTTACTGGCTTGCTTTCCAAGGTTTGTTCAGCCTGCTTTCTTATAGAAACTAAGCCACAAGCCTAAAGACCATACCACCCACTTATGGGTTGGGCCCTCACCCATCAGTCAGTAACCAAGAAAATAAATCATAGCTAGATCTTATGGAAGCATTTTGTCAATTGAGGTTCCCTATTTTCAGATGACTCTAGCATGTGTCAAGTTAACATAAAACTAGCCAGGAGAATGCACATGCACAATCCCAAAAAAAGGTAGAAATATCAAAATTGAAAAATTGTCTATGATAATAATCAATGAAGGTACAAAGATCAGTTGACATTTTTATTGATCTTCTAAATGACTTTATCATTTCATCATATAATACTAAATATACCTACTTTATATGTTTTACAAGGTGAAATCAAATGATTCATGGAGAATTCTTTTAATATTCTATGTAACATTAATTGCAAAATGATGTTGCTGCTAATATCGTCACTCTAGCTCTCACATTCTTCCCTTCCAGTTAACTCTTTGAAACTATAGGGGATAAGTTAGAGGTATACTGCAAAAGATAAAAATTGATGAGAAATATTTTTTTAACTTATCTTTTTACTTCTTTTGAGGACATGGTAGACTGACCCTAAAACAGGCCTCATCAACCCATGCCATTTGTATTTCATATAATATGTAAATTCCTCCTAATGATGAGGACAGGGTTTATGATTTTCTTTAATCACAGAATAAGGCTAAGATGGTAGAACTTTGGAGATATCATTGGGATCCCAAATTATTTTATATTGATTTCATTCTAAGGGAAATTATGTGTGTATAAGTATGATTTGTTCAGCTGAATTCTTTTAAATAATAACTAGTTAAGCTCTTGGAGGGCCAAAACTGTGGGCCCATTTCCACTTTGTCTGAGTTTCTGAAAGTTGAAGGTTGCACAAATGTTTGACAAACACAGTTAAAGGTCCCAACTCAGGATGTGATTGTTTGATTCTTTTGACACTGAGACAGTTTATACAAGTAGGTCCAAGCCATCTTAACAGGTGGTCAGGATATGCAAATATACTTCTGCTTCTTCTTTTGCAACTATGAGGTCACCTGGGGAGTGGCTGCCTTTGGGATATGCGTGCTAGAGCAGCTACACAGCAGCTACACTGCCTAAACAACAAAATGCTAATGATTTGCTTTCTCAGAGTGTTAAGGCAATTGATTGTTTGAGTTGTTCTTTGTATCATATTAATAAAGTCTTTTGTTACATTCTCCCCCTGTTTACAATGGGTATACAAGCTATGGAAAAATAAAAACAGGCAATTTTAGTATTCAGTGAAATGCCGTAGTGGTCCTTTTATGCTTTCTATCTTATTATTATTCTTTACTAATACTTCTAAATACCCCTACCCTTGTAAGAGGTATTTTTGTTGAGGCTGAACCATGACAAAGCTCTTTAAAGTGCATGTTAAAATGTTTAAATATTCATGTTAAAATGGCATTGGAGCCCGGAACTGTGGCTAGCCTCTGAGAATGGAGGGTAGCCTCAAGCAGATGGTGAAAGGCTAAAGCCCTTAAAAACATAGGTACAAGAAAATTAATTCTGACAACAAACTTTACCAATTTAGAAGCAGATCCCCCAAAGGAAGCCTACAAATTAGAATATTTGGAGACAACAAAGTAGTTGAATCCCAAGAGATCCTGAAAAGCGGCCTGAAATCTTGAATCATGGAAAATTTGAAATTATGAATACATGTTATATTGTTATATTAAAGTACTTTGTTGGTGTTATTGATTACAAATAAAGATCATTTATAGAGTTGTGTGGTCATTGTATCAGTAACTGTCTAAAGCATAATGATATTGCAGGTAAGAATAAAAAATATAAGACTTTAATATGGATTATTGTAGGGAGAGGGCCAGGCCGCTTGTTGGTTCCTTGTCACCTGGCTCGCTTAGCCCCAATATAACCACACAGAAACTGTATTAAAACACTGCTCGGCCCATTAGCTCTAACTTCTTATTGGCTAACTCTTACATTAATTTAACCCATTTCTATTAATCTGTATTTGTCACATGGCAGTGGCTTACCGGGAAAGATTTGACATGTCTGTCTCTGCTGGCTCCATGGTGTCTCCCTGACTCTGCCTTCTTTCTCCCAGCATGCCATTTAGTTTTGTCTTCCCTGCCTATCTAAGTTCTGCCCTATCAACTAGGCCAAGTCAGTTGCTTTATTCATTAACCAATGAAAACAACACACAAACAGTAGGACCTCCTACACCAATGGATAGAAAGAAAGAATATGGATTTTTTAATTTAGTTGGTAATGAATAAAACTGTGGAGAAAAGAAACCCTTAAGCTAGGTAGTATTTTTTTTCTTGCTGTAGAAGCCAAACATTTATTTGTGGAATATTAGTTGAAGATGTGTTACATTCATTTATGTTGTGGAATAATTGCTTAATGAGGCAAAAATACGTTTCATTATTTTATATTGCATTTGCTTACCACTGTAAAGCTGTGTTACTTTGCCTGCCTAAAACATTTTATTGGTCTACAAACGAACTAAATTGCCAATAGCTATACAGGAGAGGGATAGGCCACACTGCCAGGAAGAGAGAATAAAGAGGAGGAGAACTTTAGGCTTGAAGATGAAGAGAGCAAGGAGCAAGTTGAAGAGAAAGATAGGACACCATGGGCCAGCCACCAAACCACTCATCCACTCAGTGAGCCACAGAGTAAGAAGGGAAGAAAAATATGTAGAAGAAAGGTGAAAAGCTCATAAGCAAAATGTAGAAGAAGAGAAACAGGATGAGTTAAATTATAAAAGCTGGATAGAAACAAGCCAAGCTTCGACTGAGCATTTATAGTAAGAGTAAGTCTCCTCATATTTATTTGGGAGCTAAGTGGTAGGTTACCCAAAATTAAATAAACAAAAACAAAAAACAAAAGACAGCAAAAACCCTCCTCACTTCTGACTAATTTTTTCCCATCTTTTTGCTTAAATACCCATACTTTTTCCTGTAAATGAACAAAATGGCTTCATATGCAAATAACAGCATTGAGTAGCACAAACACTTTCATGTTATTGTGGGTGATATTAAAAAAACACATGATTGAAAGGTTCAAGTAGCATAGTTGTAAGTTACTAGTTATCCATGCTTTTGCAAACATCAAAGACTCCTAGAAAGTACTTGCATAGATCAACATCATTTTTTAAAATAAAGAAACTTCAGCTTTCAAATTGTTTCATTTAGGAAAATAAAAACAAACAAACAATGAGAAAAGGAAAGGAGCCAAGCTTCATAGGAAGGATATATGACTAAACACAAAACACAAAGTAGGTAAATGAATAAAATAAAATAAAGTCAGAAATAGAAGTGGAAAATGTTCCAAATGTTCAGATATAAAAACACACAAGAAAGTATAAAAAACAATATATTTTTCTCTTAAGTTATACACTGAAGAAAATCAGCCTTGATACTGTGACTTTATTTCACAAGTGATGTCTGTTACAGCTTCAAAAGAGACAAAACTCTATGTACATAAAAGAAACGTGTGTCTCCATTGGTCCCTGGAGTTTGTGAGATCATGCAGCCATCTCTGAAACATCCTGAAGAGACAGTATCTAAGAAGAGGAGAAATAGAAATCTGGCAGACATGCCTGCAATGCCTGTAGAGTTCTCAGATAAGGTCTCAGACAACATTCGGGAAAATGGTCATGGTAGAGGGGGAAAAGGGAGGGGAACAGAGAAAAATATATAGCATAGTAAAAAAAGAAAAATAAATAAAAAGATTTGAAGATTTGTTTTCCAGTTTAAAAAATAAACAAATAATAAAATAAAGACACTGATTCTGAAAGAGTTAATAAATTGCCTGGAAAAGTATTTACAATTATTAAAACTCAGGCCATTTGCAAGAGGCCAAGAGTTATTTTCTGTGATAGCATTTTACTTCTGAAAATAAAACACATTTAGGTATTATCAGTCATTAACCTTTTGCTAAAATTTGTATCTTTTCTTAGCAAAAATCCCCTGAAGGAAGGGGTACAAGCAAAGATAAAAGAAAATATCATAACATGGCAATGAAGTTGCTGTTCAGCTTTCATAATGATTAGAAGATTTGAGAAAAAGCAATAAAACAGTAGATGCCTCTAGATAGATGTGAAAGAGAAATACTGGGTTTATTAATAACATACTTGAGCTTTGTAGTTGCTACAACCAAGAATACTGAGTGAATAACATTGTGGACTTTCAATGAGTCCTATTAAGAAGATTTTATTTTTTATATCTCATCTGAGCTCGTGAATATTTTAGTATGTTCTAAGGGAAAAAGACATTTAGTCTGGACTGGTGTCATCAAAAAACATAGGCTCTTTGGTGACTGTATGTTATATTAATAATTTTTATTCTGAAGTGTGAAAAAGTGGATGAAGGTTTCAAATATTAAGGAGGTGGAAGTCATTTTTGGAAGCTATTAGATAGGCTAGTTGGGACTTTTGAGTCACAGGGATCTTATTTATGTGTATACACAAATATGATTATTAAATGGCAAGATTTTGTCACCACAGAATGGACACAAGCCAAATTTGTCACAAGTTGACATCTGTGGATTTATGTTCATGTTTATCAAGAGAAAATAATAGTCACCATGTGAATAACTGCATTTTTCTTTTTGGTGTCCGTCCAGGTAAATATAGAACTGCCTTTGTGTCCCATGCTCTCAGGCTAAAGGTCAATTGGAACCCCAACCTATGGGTGGGCATTTATGTATGATACTATTGTTACAACTTCTGTATTTATTACTGTGATTGGATTTGAAACATGTATTTGATCTTGGTTTGTTCAATAGTAGTAGACACAATTCATAGAATTTTTGATGAGACTATATAGAAAGTTTTAGTGACAATTTTTACTTTGAATTTATAGAGGTCAGATTTTTTTGCCAATGGACTGAATTTCAAGACCCAGTGTGAAACAACTGCTAGACACAGAACTATGCTTTCTTAGACTGCCCTTTATAAATTTGAGATTATGTAATTCTCCATAATTGCTTGTCTACAGAATGTGTGTTTCAGACAGCTAACAACTGTCCATTTGCCTTGCCCTACAAAGCACATTTCCTCCAGTTCCTTTATTCTAACCACTATAGTGCCTATAATACATGAAAAAATTATCTACCTCTCAAAATGAGCAGCTTAATTTCATTCCCTCTCCCCTAACACAGAAAAAAGACTTACTGGATGCTCAATTTTAGAAATATTTATTTCATGCAAGTTCAAGAAGGTAATTGTAGATATTTTTATTTTAATATAGAAAGATATTTCTAATTTTAAGTATTTTTAATTGTATTTATTTTTATGTTTACAAACAGAAAATCAACAAATCATTCTCCATTTATTACTTCACTTCCAAGTCCTTTTATACCTCTTATAACAATTTGTTCCCAACTTCATAGGTAAAGTCCAGAGTCCACCTCATGTTTATATGTGCATTAGTGTAGGACCAATCTACTAAAGTAAGGACAGTCTACCCAGTAGTCTTATCAATATAGCAGCCATCAAATGCCAATAGTTCCTCACTTAACGGTAGTAGTTTGTGACTCTTCCAATCCATGCTTGAACAGATCACCTGACTTAACTTTGTGCAGGTTCTGTGTATGTAATCTCAAGTCCAGTGAATTCTTGTAATGACATACTTATATGTAGAAAACACCGTTTTGTTGAAGTCATCCAGTAATTCTGTCTCTTAAAATCTTTCTGTCCTCTTCTTTGTGATTATCCTTGAGCACTGGAAGGAAGAAAGTGTGATATGGATGTTTTATTTAAAGCTCAGTCTGCTTTAGTCTTTTATTCTTTGAAGGGTAACTAGTTGTGAGTCTCTGCATTAGTCTTCATCTACTATAAAAAAGGAGTTTCTCTGATGAGAAGTACTTAAGAGGAAGTCTAATACTATATTTATTTAGAAAATAGTAGACAGTTTTCTTTTAGGGCCTGCGATTTACTAAAACATGGGTTCTTGGTTCAGTTAAAGGTACCTAGAATGGATTTTTTTATGCGGGGACTGGAGCCTAAATCTAATTAGAAAATGGTTGGCTGCTACAATAATATTCATGCCACTCTTGGACCCGTAGGTTGTTACTGGAGCTCAGAGAATTAATAGTTAGGTAAGATTGTTGATTACTTTTCTCTACAAGAAGTGTTCAAATGCTAGTCAGTAGAGATGAATTGCCAGGTAAATACTAGCCTGATTTCTCTATATTATATGACTCAAGGATGTTGTATCTTTATTAATAAAAGTCTTACTATATAGTTCTAGAAGGTAGCCAAGAGAAATGGTAAAAATTTATTAATGTTGGGGGGGAACAGTCTATGAGGTTCACTGACCAAAACTTGAAAAGAGTTACCTTATATCTGGATATAGGGTATTTATTTTGTAGACTGTATTGTCCAGGCAAGGTGCTGTTCCCACATTATAGGAAAATCCCATTTAAACTCTTTGTTTGCATACATTTTAGGAAATTTTTGTAGTAGTAGGTTTTTGTGGTAGTTTGAATGTAATTGGTCCCCATATGCCCTTAGGGAGTGATAATATCAGATGTGGCCTTGTCAGAGTAGGTATGGCTCTGTTAGAGGAGGTGCATTACTAATAGTTGGGCTTTGAGCTCAAACCAGCTCATTTCCTTCTGCCTTTGGATCAAGATACAGCACTCTCAGCTCCTCTAGCATCAGGTCTACCTGCATGCTATTATGCTTTATGCCATAATGATAATGGGCTAAACTGCTGAAACTGTAAGCCAGCCCAAATTAAATGTTTTCCTTTATAAGAGTTAACATTATCATAGTGTCACTTTACAGCAGTAAAACCCTAAACAAGACAGTTCTCTGTAGCTTTCACAAAGTTCCCTAGTGTTAGCCATCCATTGCCTTACTCCATCCTCTACCCTGCCTTCCAATCCTCTCACTTAACCTTTACTATTCGATTATTTCCTTTCTTCTATCTTAACTACCTATATTATATCTCCCTCCCTTAACATCTACCCACATGGCTCCATATTAGTTTCCTGACTTCTCTTGTTACTCCAACTTAAACAAACAGATTTAAAGATTCAGAGCTAGTGTCTACATATGAGAAAATTCATGCCATTGGTGTCTGTGTTATCACAGTGTAATAGTTTCTATTTCTATTCATAAGCATGAATTGCACAGTATCAATTCCATTGTGTATATGTTGCATATTTTTATTATCCATTCATCAGTTGATGGCCTCCTAGGCTGTTTCCATTTCCTGGATATTGTGAATGAAGTAGCAACAAACATGGATGAGAACTATTTCTTTAGCAGTATAGTCCTTAGTATATATATCTAGAAATAATATGGCTGTTGCAAAGGTGTAGATATATTATTTATAGTTTTTAAAGCAATTTTCACACTTATTTTTATAGCAATTATATTAGTTTGCCCCTTCACTAACAATGGATCTTTTCCCAGCATTTGTTGTCATTTTTTTAACCTTAACCATTCTGAGTAATGTAAGATAGGAAAGTGCTGCATAGCTTCCCCTGGTGGTGACAATGAGAGAAAATTGACAGGGTGACTGACCCCGCCAGCTATCACCTTAGCCCAGATCCAGGGCTATGAGTTGGCCCACCTCAACATCCTCATCATTTATGAACTGCTGGAGTATATGAAGGGGCCAGACCTGCATATCCAAAGCTATAGGATCTCCCTGAAACAGGACAACAAAAGGCTAACGAAGAGAAGTGCCAGTGAGGGCCTAATATTGATAGGGAATCAGAAGCCAATGTTCAAGCCAGAACAATGAATCATCAAAATGAATACTTACAAGTAAAGATGTATGGACTAAAGGATATACTACATAACTCACTGGGCTATACTACAGCTTTCACAGGAAGGTTTGGTTTTGTTTTCTTTTTGTTTTGGCTTTGCTTTCACTATTTATTTATTTATTTTGAGACAGGGAGGTTGCAAAGGTAAAGGTCGCAAGAAAACTGGGAGAAGAATGGAATTGGGATGCATGATGTGAAAACCAGAAAGCATCAATAAAATGTTAGAAAAAAGAAAAGAAAGGAAGAGAGATTGCTATATGATATTTGTTCTTGAAACTGCTTCTATAATTACAATTTCTTAAATCTCCATATTTTTATATTTTGAAGTTCATTAGGCAGCAGTGTTGTAAAGTTTGTATTTGTTTCATACAGGTCCTGCATAAAAATTTCCTTTTCTAACTTCAGGATAGGAGATAACTGGCATTTATTGTTGTATGGTAACAAACACAAATTAAATTAAAATGGCTCCATTTAGCAAGTAGATTTTATATTCTTCATATTATGAATGGTTTATTCATGAAGAAGTCAAAATATGTAAGTCAAAACTAGGAAATTATTATCTAACTGTTAAATATAGTATTTTAAATGTCATAGCTATTTAATATGCAGGTGTTGTGACAAGACTAAGAAAATAATGGGAAAGGTTACAAAAACGGGATTAGTTGAAACTATCAAATTGTTGATCACTGCTTATTAAAACATCCTTTATGTGTTGTTATTTCGAAAACCCATTTATACTGAAGATGATTTGTTGAGCTGTACTATCAAGTTATATATAACAGTGCAATTTTCTGGCAGCTTTTAATGCACTGTAACAATGCTTTTAGTACATATTATTGTTAGACCTGTCTTAATTGTAAACTAATATGATATTTTAAAAATATATTTTATTTGGCCCCAAAATGGTGACTCACATTTATGAATTGTAACAATGGAAATTAATGTTTAATTTTTAATAATAAATAGAATATATAGCTTAAGTAACAGTCTTTTTTTTCAGAAAATTCTGTACTATTACTTTAGGAAGAAGTAGTGTTAAAAAGAACCAAAACCAATACATAACAAATATTTTACATAATATTTATTTATTTTTATGTATCTTTTTATTATTATTATTAAAAATTTTCATCTCCTCCCCTGCTCCCATTTTCCTCCCC
>LOJH01066129.1:0-10380 GCA_001685095.1 Ellobius talpinus | reverse complement strand
CCTGCCTCTGATTCCCGAATGCGAGTGCTGGGATTAAAGGCGTGTGCCACCACTGCCCAGCCAGATACTTTAATTTCTGAACGCTTCAATTTTCTTCTGCCTTCTAGAGAAAGGGTGGATTTGGAGGAGAGAAAGGGGCCATTGTTGAGGTACGGCAGGCAGCCACATTACCCAGGGTTGCTCTGGTTCTGCTTGTTATCTGATGACAACAGCCCGAAGGCCCACGCTAAGTCTGATCAAGCACACCAGGAACTCCAGAGGCTCAGTCAGAAAACAGACAGCACACGTCTGAACAGCTGCTTTTGGGAAGAAGCCTGAAGCAGTAAGTTAAGGGACACAGAAGAGATGAAAAGTGGTAAAGTCAACAGTGGAGAGCACTGGCTGCTCTTCCAGAGGACCTTAGTTTACATGGAGGCTCACAACTGTCTATAACGCCTATTCCGGGGGATCCAAAGCCTCTATGGCCTGCTTGGGCAGCAAGCATGCATATGGTACACAAACATACAACACTCATCCACATTAAAAAGGGAAAAAAGTAAAAATAGAAATTCTACTAAAAAAAGCTTCACTCCAGACACCCAAAACTCAAAAGGAAAGCTCCTGACATTCCAACAGGAGTCGTCCTTCAGCCCTGGAAACCTTAAGAACTAGATGCCGACAGATGTGCCAGGAGTGTAGTCATGTCGCTTGGCACTGTACCAACCAGGTGGCTGTATTTCCTAGGGCTCCTCTTAACACCTGTGACAGCCCCAGGACAGAAGCCCCCATGTGTCCTTGTAGCTCTGGTCAGGAGTACAGTACCTGGCGACAGAGATCCAAAGGCGGCCCACAGTACAGATCTGGGAATCCTCCTCATCTTCCAGAGTGTAGTTCTCCCCCAGCACCTTCACAGGCTGCCCAGCATGGATGGTGCCACTTAGCACCCGACCAAAGGCATGAAACTGAACTCCGTCGTCTGTGCTGTACATCTTAGTGGTGTGGCACATCAGGGGACCCTGGCAGAGGGGACAGAGAAGAGCTTTAGCCACATAAAGCCTGAAGGGAATACACCTTCCCCTGACAGCAGTGCAGGAGCTGTGAGGAGAAAGGCCAAACTAAGGACGATGTGGACTCCTGGAGAAACTCCCAACTATGCTTTTCCCCTTCCTCTACGAAGGGCCAACAGGAGATTCGGACACAACAAAAATACAAATGCTACCACATCCCAGACAGGTGGTACAGACTGGCAATCCAGCATAAGGGAGGCTGACGCAGGAGGACTCCTGAAAGTGTAATGCCAGCCTGAGTTAGAGTGAAAACCCGTGCCATTAAACATGTTCCCTTACATCTGGGTCACAGTCACTCATGGCCTCGCCAAGGTCGGAGTCCACGCCGCCAGTGTAGGTGTGCTCGATCTTGGGTTTGGCGCCCACCTTTGGAGATGGAATGTGCTGCACACACATGTCCACAAAGCCTGGAGGGAGAAGAGGAAGTCATTACTGCACTGCTGCACACTCTGGCAGGGGAAGTGGACAGAAAGAGCAGGCTCAACCCGAAGTCTTAGCTTCTAGGGAGTCAATTTCCTATGAAGAGCAAACACACACGTTTGGAGTCACACCAAGTCAGAGAAATTTAAGAAGTGGGTTTCAAGCTAGGCGGTGACACGTCTTTAATCCCAGCACTAGGGAGGCAAAGGCAGGCGGATCTCTTGTGAGTTCGAGGCCAGCCTGGACTACAGAGTGAGTTCCAGGACAACCAGGACTATTACACAGAGAAAGCCTGTCTAGAAAAAACAAAAACAAACAAAAAGTAGGTTTCAGTGAGACATAATTCCGTAGACTCCAGCTGACAAGAAAGTTTAAAGACTCTAAATAAGCTATGGCCACAGAGATTCCTGCTCTACTGAAGCCATGTATTTACTGAGTACTGACACTGAGCCAGGAAAGCTCCTTATTCCTTATACTCACTTAGGATGGGCCTCAGGGAACCAGCTGCCCTCTGAGAAACACTGCGCGTCTATACTCAATAGGTTACTGTTTCTCTAACAGATTAGTAAAGCCATGAAACAGACTGCTCATTAAGATACTGGGACTGCTAAAATCTTTTTTTCTTCTTTGTCTGAGAGGTCTACAAATGAGCCACAGTCCTAGTTCCAAGAGCATCTTCCTTGATGAGTGTCCAGTATCTTCAGACTGATGGCCAGTCTAGGGCTATTATGATCTTTAAAAGGTTCAGACACCTAATTTCCACCAGCCTGAGAATCAATGGCTGCTGAGGACCCTTTCCTTGTCCCTCTACTACTCACACTTTCTAAGATAGGTTCTCACTATAGTAACCCTGGCAGGACTGGACTTCCCTTTGTAGACTTGGCTGGTCTTGAATTCATGAGATCTGCCTGCCTCTGCCTCCTGAGTATTGAGCTTAGACATACACCATCACACCCTATTTTACAGCTATGTTTGTTTGTTTTTTTCAAGAAAGGATTTCTCTGTAGCTTTGGAGCCTGTCCTAGAACTAGCTCTGTAGACCAGGCTGGTCTCGAACTTCCTCCCGAGTGCTGGGATTAAAGGCGTGCGTCACCACCTCCCTGGTGTATATAATGAGTTCCAAGACAGCCAGGCCTGGATAATGAGACCCTATCTTCAAACAAACAAAAATAAGCTCAGGCCTTTCCTCAGATAGTTCAGTGCTCCTCCTGCTCTGGCATCGGCTTCCACAGAACAGAAGCTCAGCAGACAGAGGCTGAAACCATGCCCCTATTTGGACAATATGAAATGTCCCCCACAGGCTCCCATTTGAACTCTCAGTCTCCAGGTGGGGTACTGTTTGGGGAGGCTGTAGAACCTTGAGGAGGTGGGCCTGGCTGGATAGAGTAGGTGACTGGGAAACAGGTTTTGAGTTACAGCTGTTCCACCCCCAGCCCAAGCTGCTTCCTGGTCTGTGAAGATGTAAGGAGGCCTGGCTGCCCACTCTCATCACCATGAACCCACCATGTCTTCCTCTCCACAATGCTGCACCCTCTTAAAGCACGAGTTGCAATCAGCTGTCTCTGTCAGGTGTTGTCACAGTGATGAAGAAAACCAAACATCTCCTGAGTCCTCACCTGTGCCTTCCCCACTACTTCCCTCAGCATCCACCTCCTGCCCAATCCTGTTAATCCACTAGAGTCTATGGCCTGCCACCCACCTGACTCTCCTGATGGCAGAAACCTAACTCTCTTTTTCCAACACAAGAAACAACCAAAGAAAACAGCTGGGGAAGTCCACTGTAGTTAGTCCTGCAGGGACTTATGTCTGAGGCAAGCTGTGGGAGGATGCACGACACTGTTTTTGTTGTTTGTTTTCTGCGGTATCCTGTGGCCTAGAGTGTCCTGTGAACTCCTGATCTCTGATCTAACTGCCAACTTGTAGGACTGTGGGTGTGAACCCTGACACCCGGATGAGGAGAGTAATGTCAAGGGCCTTGAGCTATTTATTACCTGTGAACTCGCCAAAGAACTTTTTGCAGACCAGCCTGAGCAGAGGGCGGATGTTCAGCTTTAGCTCCTCCTTGGTCAGGTGGATGCCAAGTTCGTCCAGGGTCCTTGGCAGGCTGGTGTCCACATCACCCACCACCTATGAGAGAGAAGGCACTGGTTCAGCTCTGTAGTGACAGTCCTAGTGAGGCACTACACATGGGGGTGGGGGAAGCCCAAGAGAAACCTTACAAGCATTCTTCTTCAGGGAGGGCTCTTGGCAAGAGCAGTTTGGTTTGGAGGAATGAATCTACACTACCTAGCCTTCAGAAGTGAAGCTGACCTGGTTAAGTTTCCACATACCCCATAAACTAAGCATTGACTACTGTCAGTGCTGCCCCCTGGCGTCTGACAAGCAGTATTAAGGCCACTCAAGAAATCTCTTACCCCTCCTACTTAAAGACTGCCCAGATTTAGAGGCCCATACTGAAAGGAACCAAAAAAGGCCACCTGTCAGGACAGGGCCTAGCTAAATCATCCTCTGTAGACTCAAGGTCTCACCATGGAGGCAGATTCTGTAAATTTCTTTTATTAATCCATTCCAGCCTGCCATGAGATACTAAGGGTTTTTTTTTTTAGCACTAATAAATTTGAGTCATTTTATTCTATTGCTGTGTTTTCCTCTTTTGTGGGCTGGAACAGCCACACACGCTGTGATCACATGTATGTGTGTCCCTGGACACAGCCCCTGATTAAACACCTACCTGCATATCTTATTACTGTCTTGGAAGAAAGGTTTGCACGAAAATTCCTGTATGATATTTTCACCTTTCAGCTCTGCACTTTAGCACAAACTCATATAAGCATGTTACTTAAAGTCTAACTGGTCCTCCTTTCCCTCCCTCTCTCTTGTGTGGTACTGCGGACACAAGGGAATCTAACTGTGAGGCAGATGCTTCACAAATACACTATGATTCACTTAATCAGGTTCCAATGATTTCAACATTGAGCTTTTTTTCAAGTCCTGTTCTTACTTTTGTTTTGAGGCAGAGCTGAACAACTAAGATGCCCAGGCTATCTTTGAACTAACTCAGTAGCCCAGGCTGGCCTTTACCTTATGATCCTCTTGCTCCAGTCTCCCAGCACCTAAGACTCTAGGCTTCATGATCAGGTGACTACATCCTTACTAACCTTCCATAACACAGACAGAAAATCAAAACAGTCATTGTGAAGCTCTTACAACCACTCTCTAAAAAACAAACAGGCTGGGCAGTGGTGGTGGTGCACGACTTTAACCCTGGCACTTGGGAGATCTCTTTGAGTTCGAGGCTGGCCTGGTCTACAGAGTTCCAGAACAGCAGGGCTACACAGAGAAACCCTGTCTCAAAAAAACCAAAACCAAACTAAACAAAAACAAAACCAAACAAATAAACAAACCAACAGGCATTCTTTTAGTGACTGCAAAACACTTCATTTTATGAGACATGCCATGATTTACTTAATCAGGTTTTCAATGATATAAACATTTAGCTTATTTCTAAGTTTTTTTTCTTTCCATGCAGTTATAGATAATGCTATAATAAACACCTTTCTTAGCTGAATGTAGGGGCTTACTCCCTTAATCCTAGCACTCAGGAGGCAGAGATAAGCTGATTCCTGTGAGTTCCAGGCCAGCCACGGCTATATAATGAGACCCTGTCTCAAAACAAACAAACAATCTTTTTTTGGAGACAGAGTTTCATGTAGCCTAGGCTGGTCTAGAATGAACTCTGTAGCTTAATCTTTCTGCTACCATTTTTCCTAAGTGCTAAAATTACAGGAGTGTGCTAGCACACTTGGCTGAAACATTTCAGGAGTATTACAGTATTTCCTATCTAAAATGTGATTTGTTTATGTGCATGTCTATGTGCACCACATGCATACAGGTGCCTGCAGGGCCCACAAGAGGGCATCAGACCCCCTCTGGAACTAAAGTTAAGAGCAGTTGTGAACCTGTGGACTTGGGTGTTTAACTGAACTCAGGTCCTCAGTAAGAGCAGTAAGTATTCTTAACTGCTGAACCACCCCCCTCCAGGCCCCTTGTTTTTTAGGGGCAGGGCTTCAAGGTGTCAAGGCTAGCCTCAAATTCACTAAGTAGGTAGGATGACCATGAACAGATGCTCTGATCCTATGTATCTACTTCCCAAGTGGTGGGATTATAGATATATGCCCCCACACCTAGTTTTATGCGGTGCTAAGAATTAAAGCCTAGACTTTGTATGACAGGCAAGCACTCTATTGCACTGAGCTACACTCCAAAGACTCCTAAACTTCTTTAAAATTTTTTATTTATTTTACACGTATGTACAAATGCACTGAACATTATGTATGTGGTGTACCATATGCATGTAGTGGAGGCTCTCCCTCCACTAAGCTCAGAAGAGGGTACCATATGCCCTGGAAATAGAATTACAGATGTTTGTGAGCAGCGCAACATGGGTGCTGGGAAGTGAACTCAAGATCAACAAGTGCACTTTAACCATTAAGCCATTTTTTCAGCTTTCTCAGAGGTTTTGAAGTTTTTTTGGATTCTCTAACCCTGACTGTTCTGAAACTTCCTATTAGATAAGGCTGGCCTTGAACTCAAGAGATTTGTCTACCTTTGCTCCTGAGTGCTAGGAATAAAGGTGTGTGACACTGCTCAAATGGGTTTGTTTTTGTGGCAGAGTTTCTCTGTATAGCTCTAGCTGTCCTGGAATTTGCTCCATAGACCAGACTGGCCTGGAACTCACAGATATCCACCGCCTCTACCTCCTGAGTGCTCAAAGGTTATTACTAAACAGTTGATAATGGGGCTGGGAGATGGGTAAAGAGCATGTTGTGCAGTCACGTGGACCAGAGCTGGGATCAATACCTACCTACAGAGCTGGGCATGCCTGCATAGGTGTCTAATCCCAGCACTGAGGGAATGTGGAGGCTTGCTGGCCAAGCAGGTAGTCAACTGGTGAGCTCCAGATTAAACCATCTCATTAAAAACTAGGTCGGGGCTAAAGAGGAAGCCACCTGACACCAACCTCTGGCCTACACACATGTATGCACATGTATGCATAAGCATATGCAGCTGCTCATGAACACGCATTCCATACAAACACCCTGACACCCTCCCAACACAAAATAAAAACAAAGAAGTGACGACCTAGCAGGTTTAAGGCAGACCTGAAGCAGGTGGCCCATCACTCACCTGTGCAAGGATCTTATAAAGGGGCTCCAAGATAAACTCCACAAAGCTCCTCTGAGAGCTGCTGGTTGGAGCCTTTTTTGTGAACTTTCTCCTAAAGAGAAAAAGAAGTGTGAGTGACCAAGGAGGAAGAATGTGACTTATCATAAGGGTACATTGCCTAAATTCTAAATATGAGTAGAAGCCAAGCAAAGGGAGGACTCTAGGTGATCACAGTTTTTAAATGGATTCCTAAGAGGACCCACAGCTACGTCTGACCTGGCCTTGAAGACCTACAAGTTAAGGGTGGGGCTCTCCCTCCACTAAGCTCAGGAGGCCAAGCATTCCAAGTTGCAGAGATGGCAGTTCATGCATAAGATAAAAGCAGATCATCACCAGTCCACACGAGTAATGCCCCACATGATACTTACGTCTTGGGATTGAAGTAGATGTCACCCCAGAGTCTTTTAGCAAATTCCTGGTAATTAATGTCACCTATAGAGGAAGCCACACAATTACAATTTTCCTAGGACAGGGTAGTTCAAAATTCTGTTTTAGGTGCTCCAAGTTGTGAAAGCACCTTCCTCCCAAGGTCTAGACACTTCCTTCTAATTAGACAACCAGACACTGAGGCACAGAGGACGGGACTGGCTCAAAGAGACAAGGCCTTAGCAGAGGCAGGAGAACCCAGGCATCTCCCAAGTCCTGGGCCTAGGCAGAGGACCAAGCTATGAACAGGGGCATGGCCTGTGTCCTCTGAAGGGACATCTATATCCCGTCTGCAGCAACATCCATCCTTTCTGAAACCCATGTGGACCATCTTCTAGCTGCAGGGTCATCACAAGGTGCCACTGAGTGGACCCCTAACCCCCAGGAGTTACCCAACCTGGGGAGTAAACACTGAAGGCATCCTTTTTTTCTGAACAAAGTGTCTCACTATGTAGCCCTGCCTGGCGTGGAACTCACACATAGATCTGCCTATCCTCACCTCTTCAGTATACCCTATTGGCATGCGACACCACAACTACCTGTCTCATCTTTTACTAATTATTATTTTCAGTTTAACTGCAATGTGAAATTTGATCAGACTGAACCAAGCAGCCGTGGCTTTTAAAATTCATTCTCTTCTGACCCGGGGAGGGGAATACTACGTAGTGACAGAGCACGTGCCTAGCATGTATGAGCCCCTAATTAGGGCTCAATCCCCAGTTTCACAAAACAACAAAATCCTCCTCTGAGCAGAGAGCTCCTGAAGCTGCATTCAATTAGAGCAGAGAATGCCACCTAACTCCTACATAGTCTTACTTGATGGCAGGCTGTCTCCTTACCGCAGACAACAAAGGAAATGCACCCTCCTTTCCCAAAGCCACACTGCCTCTCATTGCAGCTACTGCTGCATGTCACACAAGGGCCAAACCCATTTCTTCTGCCAGTTATAAAGTTCTCCTTCCTGCTCTTTAGACACTGCATTTTTCATTTTAACTTTTAAAAAGGAGTCTCATGTAGCCCAGGCTGGCTTGAACTCACTATGTAGCCAAGAATGACCCTGAACTTTGGATCCTCCTGCCTCTACCTCCCAAGTGCTGAGATTGTACCATGTGTACCACCATGTCCGTTTTACTGAGGATTAAATCCAGGCTTCCTGCATGCTATATACTCTGCCGACTGAGTCCCATCCCTGCCTCTTCTTTCCTACTTTACCACTTACCAAACCTTCCCTCATCCTGTGAACTGTTCCCCCAGCCATGCCCTTTACAGTGTTGTATTAAATGCCACTGGACTGAACTTGGAGCGTAGAAGACTAAACCCAGGGCCTCATGCTTGCTAGGCAAGTTGTCTACCACTAAACTACCCTCTCAACTTCAACAGCTTCTTAAATAGTTGCAAGAAGACTATGTATTGTAATGCAGGTTTGTAATCTTTTTCAAGAGACTGAGGCAGGAGGATTCCAAGTTCAAGGCCATCTTAGGACATCTACTAAGACTCAGTCTTCAAAATGGATAAAACCTTCAACACTTGCAATAAAGGACCTACCACTTCAAAGTTTAATAAACGTTTAATTAAAGAGTGAGCAGATAGCCCTCCCATCCCTCTCCTTTCCAATCTCGGAGAACAATAATCCCCTTCACAACCCCGCCTGAATGTTGACAAGATACTCAAACAGGCAGTGCTTCTGAACGCCCCGTCTTTCAACAGTTCTGCAACCACCACAGTCTTTAATAGCTCCTAAACGCTAATGGAAGAAAGTACCTGGAATCTCAAACCCTCCTCCATTAGGCCCCAATATTATCTGTCTGTTCTTGCTATGTAAGCACTCTACCAATGACATATATACTCAAACTTGTGTGTGTGTTTGTTTTGTTTTGTTGAGAAAAGGACTTATGTCACTTAGACTGACCTTGAACTCACAATCCTTGCCTTCCTTGGTTTCTGGGATGGCAGGTATGTGTGTAGTACCACACCTGAAAATGGTCTTCCAGCTGTTTCCAATAGGCCTTTTCTCCTTGGTGGCACAGTGCACAGTCACCTGCACAGGCCAAGAACGATGATGCCTGTCTTCACTGGCCCTCTTCCAATCCTGTAAGCCTGGAAGTACTTGGCTCTCTACTGTACCTGTCAAGCCCTATCATCTTCCTCTAGCCTGTCCTGCTGGAAGGTCACAGGAACTGTCTTCCCCTCCTTCCTTCAGCTATACCTGACAATAAGGGCATCTATCTATCTATCTATCTATCTATCTATCTATCTATCTATCTATCAATCATCTACACAGAGAAACCCTGACTTGGAAAAAAGAAATTATACCATCTTAGCCAGCCATGGTGAGGTAGAAGTTAAGGCCAGCCTGGGAAACATGTTGAGTTCCAGGTCAACCTGGGATACAGAGTGAAACTCTCAAAAGACATAAGGAAACTGAAGCAAATCTACCTTATGAGTCAGGAAACCTTTGATTTTGCTTTTCATGCTGCTACAAAGGACACCGAGGAACACACGGATTCCTCTTTGGCCTCTGCTCATGTTAGTCTTATGCACTGTCCCTTTACCCATTCAGCCATCCATCATTTATTATGTAGGTGCTGGGGATAAAGCCCAAAGCTGCCTGCACACTAAGTACATGCTACCTCAGGCTCCACTCTCAGTCCCATCCACCCATAATTTACAACTGCAAAACAACCAGAACCAATGTTTCAGTGATGTGTGGAAATGCAGGTGTCTAGATGTAATATCTTTTTAAAAACAGATCTACTTTTTTATTTTTATTTTATGTATATGAGTGTTTGTCTGCAAGTATATAAATAAATGTAAAAATAAATACAAAAGTAAATCTCACAGAGATCCACTGCTTATACCTCCTGAGTGCTAGGATTAAAGGTGTGTGCCACCAGCGCCCAGTTAGTTTTTTTGGTTTACGAGACAGGGTTTCTCTGTAGGTTTGGAGCCTGTCCTGGAACTAGTTCTGTAGACCAGGCTGGCCTCGAACTCACAGAGATCCACCTGCCTCTGACTCACGAGTGCTGGGATTAAAGACATGTACCATCAGCACCCAGCTAGATTTTTGGTTTAGTTTTTGTGGATTTTTTTTCCTTTAATTTTTTTAAAGATTTATTTACTTTATATATGAATGCTCTATCTGCATGTACACCTTTATCTCAGAAGAGGGCATCAAATCCCACTATAGATGGTTGTGAGCCATCCATCGTGTGGTTGCTGGGAATTGAACTCAGGACCTTTGGAAGAGCAGCCAGTGCTTTTA
>LOJH01066127.1:0-10381 GCA_001685095.1 Ellobius talpinus | reverse complement strand
ATTCCTTTGTCTTTACTCCTAAAACACTAATGAGTTTTGTTTCAGAGAAGAACACCATCTCCTTTAGAGGATGCATGACTCAGCTATTTTTTTTCTGCTTTTTTGCCAACTCTGAGTGCTATGTGTTGACAGCCATGGCCTATGATCGCTATGTAGCCATCTGTCAACCTCTGTTGTACATAGTACTCATGTCTCCCAGAACATGTTCCCTGATGATGTTTGGTTCATACTTCATGGGGTTTGCTGGTGCCATTGTCCACACAGGGTTTATGATCAGGCTCAACTTTTGTGATTCTAACATCATCGACCACTATCTGTGTGATATATTCCCCCTTCTCCAGCTTTCCTGTAGCAGCACCTATGCCAATGAACTTGTGAGTTCTGTTGTTATAGGCACAGTAGTCCTTGCATCCAGCACTGTCATCTTAATGTCCTATGCTTTGATTCTTTTTAATATCACTCAGTTGTCATCAGGTAAGGGTTTGTACAAAGCTTTGAACACCTGTAGTTCTCACATAATAACTGTGGCCCTATTCTATGGATTGGGTATGCTTACACATATCAAAACATCATCTGATGAGTCTGTGGATCAGGGGAAACTTCTCAGTATATTCTATACATTTTTTCTGCCACTGCTGAACCCTTTTATTTACAGTCTTAGGAATAACGATGTCAAGCTTGCTCTAAAGAGATCTTTAAGGAGAATCACAGTGAATGAAGCACTTCGGCTGCCATAGTCCACATTCCCAATTTGAGTCTTTTTCTCCATTTTGTTTTATTCTCATCTCGTTTTCAATATTTTGATTTCTTTCTTTTATCTTTGTTTTTATATTCTGGCAAGTGTTCCAGTCTATTATTTCTTCTCATTCCTTTACAAAAATTCTTGATTATATTATCTGGAGATAAGAAAATATTTTTGATCTGGGGACTCATTCTGAATGAGGATTGAGCTTCATTCTTGTACAAGGTAGAGTCAGAAGTTGACATATTTTGAATCATAAGAAAACTCTATTAACTTTTTTAATCTATGTATTTCTGTGACCAAACAAAGCCAGGGAGATGAATGCTTTCTCATAAGTTTACTACTATTGCTTTTTTTCAAAGAGAAATATATAGAACATTTACAATTAAGTTCTTTAATATACTTGTGAATTGCATTCAAAGAGAGAATGGTTGACTAAATTGTGGCCACTTTAAAGTTATCGATATTTCAAGCAGTATTTATTATTTTTTAATATTTTTTCTTATTTATATAAGATTTTATATTCTGCAAGTTTTCCTGTCTATTATTTCTTCTCTTTCCTTCACAAAATTCTTGTATTATTTTACATGGAAATACAAAAATAATTTTGATCTGGGGACTCATTCTTAATGTGGATCCTGCTTCATCTTTGTACAAGGTAGAGACAAAGGTGGCATATTTTGTATCATAAGCGAGCTCTGTTTACTATTTATATATGTACTTCTATGACCAAGGAAAGCCAGGGAGAGTAATGCTTTCTCATAACTTTACTAGTGTTGTTTTTTTCAGAGAGTTATTTATACAACTTTTTCAATTTAAATTTTTTATTGATTTTATTGAGCTCTACATTTTTCTCTGATCTCCTCCCTTCCATTTCCAATTTAAGATCTTTAAATACATGTGTGAATTGCATTCAAAGAGATAATGGTTGACTGTATTGTGACTACTGTAAAGTTGACAATGTTTCTAACAGTATGTATTTTTTTCAATATTTTTCTTATTTTGGATTTTGCACCTCATCATTATAAAATGACATTATGTATTTTACTAGAGTAATGGTCAATTTTTATAATTATTGAAGACTGAACTAGGTTATTTTGTGTTCAGAATTATTAAATATCATTAACAATGACAGTGATTTTTGTGAAAGTTTGGTTTGTCAAAAATACAATGGAATTTGTCACTGCATTTGAGGTATTGATAAGAGTTAATTACTTTTAAGAAACAAACCTTAGTAACATGCAACATCTAAAGTCATTATTCACTTTGTTATATTACAATGATGATCTTTTAAAAGAAAAGTTTACTTGCTTTTAAAAAAAGAAACTATAGGTGACATTGTAAATCAGTGATGGAATATTTATATAAGCTCCTGTTTGATTATTACCACACATGTACATATACATACCCACATACACTTATATGTACATTTTACACATATGTTCTTATACAAGTAATTATGGCACCAATATTGAGTAACTGGCATTTTTATTTAAATGTGTATATATATTTTTTTCTTTTGCTTATTTCTAGGAACCACTCCCCACAAATAATGCTAATCTAAACAAACTCCCATCTGCCTGAAAGTTTGTGCAATACATAATCTTCTCAAATAGAGGGTTAATATAATTGTTCTTTTCTGTTCTCTGTATTTGAATTGTTTTATGTTATATAGTTAGTAATACAAGTACTAGTTTTAAATCCAGTGAGCATCCAATAAACATATGGAATGAAATAAAGAAAATTGTGAAGTGACAGAGAGAGCTAGAAAGTTGTTCAGTAGGAGTGTGAAATAGGCAGAGAGCATTTGACCACACATGCGGCCTGATACATGTGCATTTGCAGGTTTTGTGTGTGTTAGGTGCCCCAACTGTTCCCAGTTTCATGACAAAGAATTGTTTGTGACCTGAAAACTGACACTGGCCAAGACTCACATTACAAAGTCAGTGGCTGGGGAGACATGAAGCTCTGAGCATAAATTGGTAGAGTCATGGCCTAAGTGGAAATCAATATTGACTCTTTACAGCTTTTATGGTTCTATGTTGTGGTGGATCATTCCCTCTGATAACACAACCTCAGTAATTGACAAACTTATCTCATTGATTAATTTCTTATATTGTTAATTCCCCACATGATACTTAGAGACAACAGTTTCAGTCTTTTTATGGCTTTGACTTTGGGATGGAGTTCAACTGTACAAACAAATTAAGATGTGTAAACAGCTACCAACAGTTGCTCAAAATAGATTTCTATAAAACAGGAAAGAGAAGACTCACACAAATGTGTAACTAAATAATAAAATCTGATATGACATATACCTATTATATAATCTGATTTGGTACTTTAAGTATATATTATTGGTATTTTTGTTATGAAATTGAACTCTCTTATTTATGTAATTTTTCTGAAACCTCAATTGAGAAATGATAGATTTCTTCTGTCATCTTATTTCAACAATGAGATTTTCACTGTCTAACTTAAAGTTCATTCAGAGAATGCATATTCTGGAGCTGAATTTGGATTTCTGAATAATTATCACATAGTGTGATCTCAGTAGTATCAGTGTGTGTATGTTTCATAAATGGTTATCATAGTCTCTACCTACTGTGAAACACTGTGTTCTACTGTGAAGATGTTAGTGGAATTCAATGAATCCCAATGCCTGTGGCTTTTTAAAGAGTACTTGGAAGTAGACATACTGATGTACTAGCTCTTCTCTTTTGACCTTCTGATATTAATTAATACATTTGGAGAGTTGTGATCTATGATCTTCAAAATAAATCCCATGTTGTAATGGTCTTCCTGTATACAATTCATTTGAAAGATCTTTTGTTTTCTAAATTTTAATTAGCTTTAATATTTGAGCAAAATTTCATATGTAAACAAGCAAACAAAAGAAAAACAAACAAAAATCCCAGTGTTATATTACTTAAGCTATCATGTCTATGGAAATGTACAATAATAGGTTACTTTGTCTACTAGAGCTATTTTTCTTCAACTTTATATATTGCAGCATGGAACTGAGTAGTACAGAAAGTCCCCCAAATTATCTCAAGCTTATTTATTTATTTAGATAATATTTAAACTGTTTTAGTGTCTTTTCTGTTTTTCTAGTTGGTCAGTATAAAAGGGTAGGTTATAAAACCATCTGCTGTGGGAGCACATTCTGCTACTTCAGCCAATATTAAGATACAGGCCCACTTGGGCATGGTCTCTTTTGCTTTAAAAAGCAGCAGTAGCCATGTACTCACTCTCTTGCTTCTGGCTTCTGCTTCTGTCTGGTAGACTCTGTTCCTGGTTGTGCTGAGGGCTTTTGTCTAGGACAGTGATCTGTAAGTTTTTCCCCTTAAATAAATAAGCCTTTTAATAATTGTAATTCCAAACTTGTGTGGGATTGTTTTGTGACTTACACCTTCATCCGATGGCCAATGCTTGGTTTTAGATCCCCTCAGCTCCGCTGCCCGCTGCCTGCTAGGAGTGGGTCTGGCTTGGCACAAGCCCTCCCTCAGTCAGCTGTGGCCTGTACATGGAGAGAGCAGTTCAGTATAAAATCTCGAGCAGTGGCTTTTCTTGTTATGGATCAGCTGCAATTCTTTATATTTTCTCTTTATATGCCTAGGATTGGCTTCAAGTCCCCAAGAACCCTACTATTTGCCTCCCACCAGGGCACATTGCAGAAATCTGAGTGAGATGTGGGCTTTCCTGTTCTGAGCCAACTGTTCCATGGCTTTCTAAAGATTTGTTTGAATTTGCCTATTCCACTGCTATAAAGACATATGCAGAGCACACAGTCTGTAATTTATCTTTCAGCATTTCTCTCTAAAATCAGATTTCAGACCAGCCACATGAATTCACATACACCACTACACCCCACTGGGTTAGTTTTGTAGGTAGCCCACAATATCTACTGGCAGGTAATGGTTATTGCACCTAATCCCCTTAAATAAATAATCCTTTTACTAATCATAATTCCAAACTGGTGTGGAATTGTTTAGTGACGTACACCTTCACTTTCTTATCTATCATTGAATAAATCTCTTCTAATAACACAGATTTCAGTGATTAAAGGTATCCTCCTTGGAGGAATTGGCCTATTAGGATCCTTTAAACCCTTGAATATACAACAGAAACTTAAGGGGTTAATTTAATTTTGAATTTTAAGCATATTTTTAGACATGAAGTACTAATGATTTATTTTTGCAGTTTATGTAAAGGAAATGTTTAAAAAGTTAATAAAATGAATACATATTCTTGGTTAATTTGGGAAACAATTTTATTTTATTAAGCAGATAAACATAAATTATTCAGAATTTAAAATTAGAATTTAAAAATAGTGACATCAATAATAGAAACATCTTAATTAATAAGCTATGTATGATATATAAATATGCATATATATCATTTTAATGGTCAAAATACACATTTATAAAACTTAATTTTACTGCTGACTAATCTCTTTTTCTGACAGTTCATTATAATTCATGGGATCAAAATTGGTATACAGAGGCTATTGAAAAAGGAGCCTAGTGAATAAAGGATGAGTTATTGGAATTGAAAACATCCTCATTCATAGAGTCAGTAGGTATGGTGTTAGCTAGTGTCCGGAAATAACCATCATAGCTATGCACTAATATAAGTTAATTTTTCCATTGGCAATGTAAACATACAGTTTTATGTAAGGAAAGTACTGGTAACTTGAGTCTTGTAGGTGTGCTCTGAAGTTGTAAAACCTGCCAGTAGTTTATCTGTGGGTCCTGATGCCTCTATAAACTGTGACGTTATGTTGGTAGCACTATGTATGATTAGCTTTGAAGGGAACTAGAGAGATGAGGAAATTTTTGGTATCTCACTCTCCTAGGGCCTTTCTCTGAATGTTTAGCATGTCTATGTGCAAAGTTTAACAGTAGCAATCTGAACCAAAGGCAAAAAAACAGAGGATACAGATAGAGTGAAAGCAGAGATGTCAATCTTATGACCTGTTTTATCAACCTAGAACAAGCTGCAGGCTCAACAGAAAAGTTTGTGCATTTGAGTGAAGTCAATGAACAATTACTCAAAAATCACCATCATTATAACTCACAAATCATCACAATATTTAGAGCAAAGCAATGTGAGAGAATACATCTTACATTGTTCACCTGCACAATACCAAAGTTTAGTTATTTCCAAGTTAACTAAAGCAAAAGAAGTTAAAGGTCTTACTCAGAGATTTCTATAAAATGTAAGGATTTGATTCATTAAAACATTAGGAAGCCCTGTAAATGTTCACATATATCTACTTGGAGGTATTCTGAGCTTTTTTTCCAAAACAAACAAGCAAAAACAACCCCCAGCAATTTAGATTATAGAAAAAGTCTTGGAAGTTAAATAATGACTGTTCTCAGTGCAATAACACATTTGTCACTTTAAAGAGATTGTTTATTCTTGATTGACTACACCTCAGAGACATGTATCCAGGTTACATGAAATACCATGCCTGCAATACTGTAATAATTTTATGGAGTCTTTTATGGTAAAATAAAAAAAGGAAATCACAAATCAATCCATTTTTAAATACTAGCAAGGTCATCAGGTAGGAGTTTAGAGCAAAGTGGAAACATCTTTATTATAGTCTTCAGATGCAGTCTGCTGACATTTTTAGCAATTAAATTTGTGGAAACTAGTGGTTAGTTAGTATTTTCTAAAACTATTTTGCCTGATGGCTACAGGAATTGAAGAGTAAGATGAAGGAGGGGAGACTGAAGGATAATGATCACCAAATATTAAATGAATCATCTACATCACTCTTCCTCAACCCAATGTGCACACATCTTGGAACATAGGGCAGAAGAATTGTAAGAGAAAAGGGAGTAGGCATTGCCAGGGAAACAGCATCCTTTTGCTAAGACAATGAAACCAAGCAGGCACTCTACCAATGGCATATATCCCATTGAAGATATTTGACTTTTATCTGTTAAATGTAAAGAATTTTTTATTTATCAGTATAATATATTCAAAATTCATTGTAATGAAATGGTCATTTTTATACTGTACTTTTCATTATAAACCAAAGTACCTCTTTTCTTCGAGGATCTTAAATATTCACCCTTGGTTATTTAAATAGAGAATCCAAGTGTGAAACAGCATAGTAAATTAATAATATATGGTACATATGTTTTTAATTAAAAAGAGTATCTAGAATTCTAATATGGTCAAATTAATGATATTAATTAGTTTGCTTCTCTATGAATAACTTCATTGGGTCCTAGGATCTATAATTCCAGGTAGGAAGTTCATATCCACTACTAGGAATCAGGATGTCAATATAGGTACTTTAATTTCTTCCCTTCCTATTTGTTCACCATTTGACCATCCTAAGTGAGTTCCACTCTGAACGTCTAAGGAAGTCAAGATTAACCTAATAAGTTCCATGAAAATGGCATGTGATTTATAGCATGGATGCCCTGCTATAAGCTTTGTTCTTTTCCTTCACGTTTTCTTGGTAAATGATTAACTAGTAGTATTATCTCTACTGCATAGTGATTCCTGAAACACTCAAAATGTGTTTTGTGTGCTATGCTATCTTGCTATTTTTCTGATAAAGAGATAAGATTCTGTGATTGCAACTGACCAGCTTTGAATTGTCCAGAGGTATATTTTTCTCCAGGAAAGTGGAAGAGAGACACACAGGGGTCTGCACAGAGTTCTCTGGGGAGGGGGAGAAAGAGAGTGAGTTATTCAAGCCTCTATTCATCTCATTCATGTGGCTGACATAGTAAAAGTTGTTTGTAGACCAGCAAGCAACTAAGCAATTTCATCTCTGACTTACTGTTTCTATTTCTTTCATGAATTTTTGCTGTGTTGGCTGCATTCTTAGTCAACTGGTAGCAAGGCAGATTCACCAGCTTCAGGTACACAATGGCCTCATTTGTCTCTTCTCAAAAACTGATGTGTGCTATAGGTATTAGGATGTTAAACATAATAAAAATACAGTTAGTATATAGGTCTGTCCTGTCTCTTTAAGAGATAAGCCATGACCACTCCCTCCCCCATCTACTGAGGCAGGCAGGCATATCTCCCTTCCTGCTTGCAGCCTGAGTCCCTTTCTTCTCTGTCTCCCTCTTGAAGAGGAGACACAGGCTTCTGCCTCTCCCCACTTTTCCCCTTCCCCCTTCTGTTTCCTTCTCCTCTCTCTTTCTCTCTCTCTCTCTCCCCTTCTCTCCTGCTCTTTTTCTTCTCCCCTTCCCTTCCATAACCTACTAAATAAATATCCAACCTCATACTGCATGGTATGCCTATCTCTCTCTCTCTCTCTCTCTCTCTCNCCCCCCTTCTGTGTGGTTCTTTGCCCCTGGACCAGCCACCTTCAGAGACCTGTGACATGATCTCATGTGCCATCCTTGCCTGGGAATAGCTGTTCTTGTGACCTGCTACCTACTGCCACCTCTTGACCTGCGGTGTTTCTGCCACTGTAGCCACTTGGGGATCTGCAGAATATTTTACTAATCCATTACATTAGTGCCGTGAGGTTCTGGATGCTCTTCTACTCCAAGCCCCTCTTCTGGGGTCAAGATCCAGAACTAGGTATTTCCTCCACAACAACCATGTGTTCCCCATGTCTGAGGCAATTTCTCTGAACAACACCAGTTTCAATTGGAGTTTCCCCCATTCTGCTAAGGTTGAGCCCTTCACTGGCATTCATCTCTGGATTGTTTCCTTTAGCTAAAATCATGACTGTACTGACCCACGGTCAGTCCTCCCATGCTAGCACTGCACACAGTGTGTGGTGCATTCGACTGGGGCCCAGGGTCCCTCGGTTTTTCTTTTTTTTCGGCCGTTTTTTTTTGCAGGTTTTCAGTTTCAGCTACAGGTAGCAAGCCATCCATGTCTAGTCACCTGGGATGGATGCCATTTAGAGGCCCTAAAACCACAGGCCTTAATGCCCTACTTCTTCAGCTTGTACCCTCACTCTGCTGGTGTCCCACAAGTTCCACTTTTATAGGACCTTTCTAACTACTGTTAGCAGAAGCTTTCTAATTACTGTCGGTGCACAGGCAAATGGAAGGAGTTACCTCAAACTGTCTCTGCCACTGCTACTCCTGCCAATATGATTGGTTGTATTCACAGGGCAACTGTTTTCAATTCCAGCCTTTTGCTTGCTGCTGTGGCTTGTGACATGGCTGCTCAGTGACAGAGAAGATCATGACTTTAGGTCTCTCTTATTATTAAACTTAAAATCCCTGCAGCTCAAAAAATTGTGGCTTTTCCATGCAACATGTGACTGCTGCCATTTTGACTGAGGTCAGGCTACCTTACCACCAATTTAACTGAGGTCAGGTGACTTCACCACCATCTTAACTGAGAGCTAGGTCAGATGACCAAATCCTGCCATCTTTATTGCAGCATACCTTGCCTGGTCCCACAGTTTATTTATGTTTTTGTCTCTAAATTCCTATTGTTGACTCTGTTGCATGTGTGTTTTGTGCAGTGGCAGGCATGCCTTTGGTAAGGCCCACCAAGAACATCCACTTCACCCAACTCCTGTTCATTCTCTGTGTGTGTCCATACATGTAACTTAAATGCACTTATGTTAACTGTTAAATGTTATAATTGCCTGTATATTGTATCTCATTCCAGACTACAAAACAATAAGTCTTATGTTTTGAACTGGTATGTACTTTTAAGTCTCTTTCAGTGATACAGTATATTTAATCAAACCCTTATTTAAAATATATTAATATGTGCTCTACTATTGTTAGTTCTGCCATTAACCTTCTAGAGCATGCAGTTTTCTTTCTTCTGTCTGTCTTTTTATGTGTGTAAATCTTACCTGTTATAAGCCAGTACTGTCAAACTGAGACCCAGCTCACCAGGCAGATTCTATACTGTAGTTACACCTGGTAAACAGCCCTCAACTGCTCAGGGATCTAGGGAATATGGTATTTAAATATTTAATTATTAATAAACTTTTCATAACAAAAAGAGACAGTTTGGCTCCTAGTAGTACTCTACAGCACACAAATGGGCACAGAGCAAAGTCCATCTGTAATTCCCTTCAACTGCCAAGCACTGACTACTGGGAAAAACTGCCTTTCATCTAAACTTAAGATCACCAGACAATGGACAGAATGGCTGGAATTGACAGCCTAGCTGCTCAGGTCAATGTAGGCTTGTCTTCCTATAGATTTCTTAGACCACAGGATCTTCTGGAGCCTGTCAGGCCCTGTGTTAAACAACAAAAGACAAATATGACCTTTACCGACCATGGAGCACACTGAGAAGTAGCTCTAGGTGCCAACCAAGTAAGTTCTCTGTCAGTTTTAATCAGCAACTCAAGTAAAATTTATCCTTCCAAAGATCTCTGATGCAGTTTGACAGCTAAGAGATTTTGTCAGTTTAAAAGGATAACCTCACCAAACAAATTCCAGTAAAATACAAATATAAGACCTGCAAGTTATAAAGGTGTGAGGACAAATACAAGTTATCAAATTTCTCTCTCACTTTGTTCTCTGTTCTGCCGATATATTAAATAGGTGTATGAGACATCGGACATTTCCATACCACAAACACTGGACAAGAACAAACAGACCAGCTACACGAGGATGTGAGCTTGTCTTCTTCTTGGCAGAACTGGCCTTTGGGCAAAGAAAAGCCCATACC
>LOJH01066125.1:2547-14561 GCA_001685095.1 Ellobius talpinus | reverse complement strand
ACACCTTTAATCCAGATCTTTGAGGTGGGAAGATCTCCCTTTAATCTGGGCCACATCTTCTGCTGGCAGCCTGTATAAAGGACATGGGAGAAAGAAGGTTGCTCTGTCTTTGCCTGCTTGCTCTCACACTTCACTGGCATTAGAGCCTACTTCTTCAGGATTCTGGGATATACTGAAGTCCAGCTAAGTCATCCAGCCTCACGGACTGAACAGCTACTGGATTCTTGGGACCTTCCATTCATAGGCAGTCATTGTTGGGTTAGCAAATTTTTCTAATAAATACCATATGCGTGTGTGTTCATTAGATAAATTCTCTGAAGAACCCTGACTGACTGACATAATTACTTTCATATTTGTAAATATAAAAGAGCATTTTTTCAGAGCCATGTGCTGTTAATGTGGATTATGTGAAGAGTTGAAGAGAACACATAAAGATTTTCTATGTGAATAGATATGAATTGTGTCCATCAACCCATGAAGTGTACAGTAGAACAGATATAAAATACCCTCTGTATTAGAAGAGGTAAAGGAACACTGCTGTTAAACAATGAGTTACTAGTTAATATCTCCACCCTCATCTGATGACCAAAGTGGGAAGTAATCCAACTTCCAGCTGCCAGACAACAAAGGAACTTGCATGGGATGATCATGCCGATCTCTTTCCACCTCAGAGAGGAATTGATGAAGAGAAAGTTGAGAGGTTTCTTAAACATCCCTGGACTGTTTGATTGATTGCCTGATTGATTATCTTCATGCAGCAGCACTAGAAAGCATCACTTTAGTAAGGATTTGCTGGGACCCAGTGTTTCAAGAAAGGGTTTAGGGCCATGATTTCTTGGGGTTCGAAGGACCCTTTCACAGGGTTCGCATATCAGATGTCCTGCCTATCAGATATTTACATTATGATTCATAACAGTAGCAAAATTACAGTTATGAAACGGCAAAGAAACAATTTTATGTTTGGGGGAGTCACTACAATGTGAGGAACTGTATTAAAGTGTCGCAGCTTTCGGAAGGTTGAGAAGCACTGCTCTAGATCCCACCACGCCTGTCATGCCTGCTTTCTCTCACCTCCCAGAGAAAGGCCTCTCCTGACCTGGGCCAACCATTTTTCCTGTATACTGCTGAAAATTGGGGGAAGAGGTGAACTACTGGACAAACAGATATGTGAAGACTTTTCTGAGGATCAAGGCTTAGTTCTGGATTTGATTACGCTTTCTGTTGTTTGTTCCACTCTATTTCTTTTTTGTTCTGTTTTTATACCCTGATGTTTCCCTTCTCTCTCTCTCTTGATTTCTTCCTTCTAGCTTCCCTTCTACATCTTTCCTGGTGTTTTCCCTCTCTCATATCTTTATTTTTTCCTTTACAGCATATATACCCCAATATAATCTTTCAAACATTATAAAAATTACAATATGGTTACGTTCTCTTTTTCAAGTGAATGATTACAATAAATACAAGTTTGAAAAAAGACATGTTTTCCATATCCCTTACATCGTTAAACATTTTAAGGATTACAGGTGAAAGACAAATTGTCCTAAGAACCCATATACATTCATACCTAAACAACTTGTTATAGATTAACAGAGTGTAAGCAAGCAAGGTTTATTTCTCAGCCAGTTCTTTTGCTGGCAGACACATTTTGCAGTTACAAAGAAAGGACCAATCACCTTATTACTTATCTCAAAAATAATCTTATTAGGAACCTTTAAAAAATCACAAACAAACTTTTATGTATAAAAACAGTCATCTTTACTTTAAATCCTCAGGGTGCATACCCATTCATAAATGGTGTTTTTATATCAGGAAGTTGAGGGCAGAAATGGGTACAAGCAATCAGTCATCATCTTTGATCACCAACCAATTCTACAAAGAAAGGCACATCAGCTATTTATAAATGGGCTGCTTTTTTTCTTGTTCCCTGCCCTTGACAAGTCCCTTACTCAACTATGTGCCTTTTTAAACTTTAAATTGTTTCCTTGGGTTTTTCAACTGAAAGCTAGTAACAAAAACATCTTAATCTAACCTTAAGTTATTTTTAAGGCTTCACTTTAGCACACCGAAACCTGAGAACACATCTCTCAACATTAAGATTTTAAAAACACAAGCTAGCTGGGCTTCTGGAACTCAGTTGCTTTTCTTAAAACTAGCAGTGTGACATTTCCTTATCCCATTTTTTCTATTCTCTATAGCCATTATTTTAACATTACATCTTAAAAGGAAATCACGTTCATAATAATCCACAGATAAAAATGCCCAGTGGAACAGGATATTTCAATTAAATAATCACACTACATTAAAGGCAGTGGGGAATCTCCCCACACCCATTCGCACCACGCCAGATACCGGAGAAAAATGGCAGCAGCCAACATGTAAAGAGACAGCAGTCAGGAGAGACGTTCTGGGGCCAAAGCCCTCAGGGCCTTGCCTATCTGAGATTCACTCATCAGTACCTTGCATGCTTGTGGGCCAATCCTCCTATGTCAATTACCACCCGCTGCTCCCCTGACATGGTTACTGGTAGGGATGGATCTAAGAGTTTTTGGAGAGATGAGAGGACCCTCCCTTGCCCCTGTTGCCCTACCTTTCCAAACAGCTGGCTACAACAGTTAGGGGGTGACAGCTTTGCTTATCGGCACTAGCAGCAGCCTCCCTCCTGGCCCAGGGAGTTTTAAGCTCACTCTCGGGAGCCCTCTCTCTGTCCTCTCACCACAGCGGCTCAAAGATCTCCTATTATCCAAGAGTCTCTCCACGCTGTCCCCTTGTAAGCTTTAGCTTTTTCACATCACCTTCCTAGGAAACCCTATCTCATTTGGTTCCTGCCTTCCACTTACCCTTGCCACACCCCTTCCCAGGGCCACTACCCTCACAGTTCCTGCCTAGAGTCACTTGAGACCCTTACCCACAGAAATCCACAACTTGCTGGGTGGTGGCAGCACACACCATTAATCCCAGAACTCGGGAGGCAGAAGCAGGTGGATCTCTGTGAGTTCGAGGCCAACCTAATCTTCAGGACAAGTTCCAGGACAGCCAATGCTATATTACACAGAGAAACCCTGTCTTGAAAAAGAAAGAGAACGAAAAACTAAAAGAAAGAAAGAAAGAAATCCACAACTTTCTATTTCCCCCCTGCCACATTCTGACTACACTTGGTTTATAGATGGAAGCTCATCTCTAAGCTCCAATGACCCCCACCAAATAGGCTATGCCATAATCTCCTCTGACCAGGTTGTAGAATCTGCCGTTTTACCACCTTAGAAGTCTACTTAGAAGGCAGAGTTCAGAGCCCTCACTAGAGTCCTCACCTTAGCATGAGGCAGAACTGTCAACATATACATAGATTCTAAGTATGCTTTTCACATTCTATACAACCATACTTTCATCTGGCAAGAAAGAGGTTTTTCTCATCCCCAGAGGCACATCTATTACCAATGGGCCTCTGATCCTAAAGCTTTTAGAAGCTTCTTAGCTTCCCAAGTAGGCAGCAGTTATTCACCATTGAGGTCACCAGGCCCGTACTAGTGATATAGCCTTAGGAAATGCTTTCACTGGCAAGAATGCTAAAGAGGCAAGCCAACACTCCTATCCTTCTTCCTCTGTTCTCCCCCTGGCCCCTCTGAGCCTAATGCCTACCCAAGACCAGACCCTCCAGGCTATGAGAGCTGTGATGGCTCCTTAGAGCTATCTCCTGCAGGACAGGTACTGTCTCTCCGACCCACAAGCAAAGTCCTTCCAAGTGGCTGTTCGCAAAACTTTCACATTCGAGCTTGACCTGTCTGCCAATTCCTCCAACCCCTCTTCCTCTACCCCAGTCTCTCTGCCCTCCTTAAGGTTGTCACCCGAGAATGTCCCACCTGCACTCGAGCACTCAAACAGGGGGCCTTGTGAACTCCTTCTTCCTTTACCGTGCACCAGTTTCAGGGTAGTCTTCAGGGGAGGACTGGCAGATAGATTTCACACACATGCCTCCTAATAAAGATAAATAAATACATTTATCTGGGGTCTGGAAAGATGGCTCAGTGATTAAGAGCACTGACCACTCTTCCAGAGGACCTTGGTTCAATTCCCAGCACCTACATGGCAGCAGACAACTGTCTGTAACTCCAGTTCCAGGGGACCCAAAACCCATGGCAAAAGACTAATGGACATAAAATTTAAATAAATAAACAAACAAACAAANCCATAAATGTCTTCTTAGTGTGGTATATACTTTCTCAGGCTAGGTAGAAGTTTCCCCACCTGAAAAGGCATAAGCAGTCTGTTTCTACCTCGTGAGTGATATCTTACCCAGATTTAGGCTTCTTAAATTTATACAATCAGATGATGATCCTGCATTCATTTCTAAAGTCTCTCAGTCTAGAGAGGTCTAGGGGTAGAGTGAAACCTCCACATTCCCTATTGACCCCAGTCTTCCGGAAAGGTAGAAAAAAATGGACTTCTTCAGACTCATTTATCAAAACTGTCCTCTGAACTTCACCTTCTTTGGAATCAATTTCTACCTCCTGCCCTCACTCAAATCAGGCTCCCTCCTCCCTCAGTCCTTTTGAGTTAACGTACCATTGTCCTTTCTTCTAGGAAATTGACCTCCTCTGGAACCAGTCCCCACTCTGTGACGATTTAACTTTTCTCAGTCTTTGGAGACAGCTTCTCTGCGAACATGCTGATCCAGTCCTCCCTCTGCTCTCTGCTGATCCTCTCACCCAAATCATATTACCAGGAGACTGGGGTCATTTGAAAGCCTCTCACCCATAGGCCTCCAACCCGTGATGAACAAACAGGTCAACATAGTCTGGTCATCCTTGCCACCCCAACAGAATTCCTAAACTTCAAGGAATTAAAACCTGGATTCACCATCCCATCTCAAATGTGCTCCTGATCTCTTTTCTGATAAATACAGTTACCAGTCTACAATTGCTCTCAATCCTGTCCCTCATCAGCTCATATTAGCATGTCAGTTTCAGGAACCTTACTAGCCCTGGAAAGAACCCTTTCCTGGTGCCAATTCAAGCTTTACCAGTGTATAGACAAATCCATTCATGGTCCCCGTTTCCCCACCCTGTTACTTCCCCAGCACACCCTATACATGAAAAGAGAATTCTATACTCTTCTCCAAGTCTCACATAGGGATCAACAGGTCATAGTCCTCCCAGTAGTAGTTGGAATTAGCCTGGCAGCCTTGGTAGCTGCTATGAGTTTGGTCATAGGTTTCTTGGCTCACAGTCTGTATCTATCTCGGCAGATATCCACCCAGATAGCAGATACCATACAGGAATCAACTCTGGCTCTACAATTCCTCCAAAACAAGCTCATTTTTCTGGCCTTGGTTGTCCTATAAACCACTGAAAGGGGAGGCAGCTGACTCTTCCTCAAAGAAGAATGCTGCCACTATGTAACCAGTCTGGCCAGGTGGAAAAAAGAATTAAAAACTTACGGAGTGGGGGGTGGGGCACGGGGGATGGGAACGGGGATGGGGATGGGATGACGAAAGAGGACGACCAATTCTTTTGCAGAAATCTCATTTGATCTCCCTTTGTCCCTTGCTCCTATATCTCCTCGGCCGACTAATTTCCATATTTCTTTTAATAGCCATCATTCCCTGTCTCTTCAGGTTCTTTCAGGAAAGAACTAGTAAAATTACCCAGCAGTCAGTAAATCAGATGCTTCTGACAGAGTTTCCCCAGGACTGCCACCATTGCCCACCAGCCTGAGCCTTACTTTGGAATGGCAATTCAGACTACTTCAAAGTGTCCTATACTTTGCTAGCTCCAAATAGCCCCATAGAACCTGGGCAGTGAGGAAAAGAAAAACAGATGTTTCTGTCCATTGCCTGACTCCCTCCCTTTCTAGCTTCCTGACTGGCATTTCAGCTTTGCTGGGCCCCAACAATGATACACCAGTTTCAGTAGTAAGTAGTTACAGAAGAGACTACATTGCCCCCATTTTACTATCAACGAATGGCTGAGATGTCAGATCTTTCAAGAAATTCCTTTGCCTAAATTCAGGCATTTAGACAAAAGCCAGCGTTCCCTTAGGACCTTGAAGAAAGTTTGTACTTACTAAGGGAGTCATTTTCCTTTTCTCTAGCAAAAGGGACGCGCAGCATGTCAAGGTTGTTGCTAGCCTCTAGGCTCCCTCAGTCCCTACTCAAGAGCCCCACCTTAGCTCACAGGCTCCCTTCTTCCTAAGTACTCATTCCCAAATAACCCAGGAGATTCCCTGCTCCCCATAGCTTCTGTCTTGATTTTATATATATTTTATATAATATATATATGCAGAAATCTCACTTGATGTGTATAAGAATGACTTACAGGCTGCTAATTGAACAATGGCTGACGGTCAAGGGAAAGTTAAAGAATCTAGTAGTTGCTCAGTCTACAAGGCTGGATGTCTTAACTGGTCTTCAGTATATGCTGGAATCCCAAAGAAGTAGGTTCTAATGCTAGTGGGGGAATGGACGTGCTAACAAGGTGAGGGCAAGCAGGCCAAGAATAAAAGCTTCCTTCTTCCGTGTCCTTATATAGGCTTCCAGCAGAAGATGTGGCCCAGGTTAAAAGTGTGTCTTTCTACCTCAAGATCTGGACTAGAAGTGAATTCACCCACTTTAAATCAAGCAAAATTAATCTCTCATAAGTGCACCCTCTATTTCTGGACCATAGTTCATTCCAGATGTAGTTAAGCTGACAGCCATGAATGGCCATCACAGCCACTGAGGCCGGGCATGTAGGAAAGCAATCCTTGCATAGAGGTCTAGACAAGCCATTGCATGAAACTGTGGAGGTGAAGCTTAGATTGCCTTGGAGAGCCTAGATGCTGGAGATGCCAGAGCCATGGGATACCCACCAAGGGCAGCTGCAGACAGGGAGTGGAACCAGTTTAAACAAGAGACGTGTGTTGCAGTCAGCAAAGTTGCAGGGGTAGAACCATCTAATCATACTGGACATGGAGCTACAGGATTTGGATTTGCCCTGATGGGTTTTGGTCTTGCTTTGGTTCAGCATTTGGTTAATATACCATAATTTATCCCTTTTGGAATAGCAATGTATACTCGGAAGCATTGTATGCTGAAAGTATATGATCTACTTTTTGATTTTACAGGAGGTTACAATTAAGAGATTGCCTTGAATCTCAGAAGCAGCTTTGGATTCTTAAACTGTGTTGTGACTGTGAAAGACTCTGAGAACTTTTGAAGTTAGACTAAATGCATTTTGCAGATATGGCCATGAGCTTTGGGGGCCAGAGAGTAGAATGTGGTGATTTGAATGAGAATGGCTCTGGCTCCCATGGGATCATATCTTTGAATGCTTGTAGCAAACTTTCTTGTCAGACTATCTTTGGACCATTGGCCCAAAGATAATGATCCAGAGGCATACTATTATGAAAGTTTGGCCTTAGCTTAGGCTTTTTTTTACAACTAGCTCTTATAAATTAATTAATCCATTTTTTCTGTTGAAATACCAAGAGTTTATTTCATCTCAAAAGGGGCACCATATAATGGACTCAAAGAAATTTAATGCATGTTCAGTGCACACATATTTCATGTGACTGACACCAGGAATTGAACATACTGTGCTGAGTATACAGGAGACACTTTAACTTTGATTTGATAATCAGCAGAAAACTTCATTCCCACACTTAAGTTTATTAAAAACTGACAAACAAAACCTGTACAAAAAATATCCCCCAATTCCATATCACTTTGGAACANTGAGTATACAGGAGACACTTTAACTTTGATTTGATAATCAGCAGAAAACTTCATTCCCACACTTAAGTTTATTAAAAACTGACAAACAAAACCTGTACAAAAAATATCCCCCAATTCCATATCACTTTGGAACAGCCATCTTGAAAGACATTATCGCCTAGGACCCCCTCTTCCTCTGCCGCGACCTCAACCTCGTCCCGCAACAGCTTCTCTTTTCTTAGATTTCACCTTAGGTTCAACATCCACAAGTAATGTATCAAGAGGTAAGCTGTCTGGTAGAATAAAGTATCGAATGTTGTTTCCTCGAATACTCAGTGTTTCCAACTGTACAGGTTCTCTGTTCTTCGGGGTCATTTTCACAGCTTTAAGATGTGTATCCATGCTCACAGCTACACCTGTGATTGTTCCATGGACTTCTCTTCCGTTCTTCAATTCAATGGTTCCGGTTTTCATGACTCAATTTCATCAAAAATCTCACGCGCTTCACCCTAGTGCTGTAGCCTCCCTCTGGACACGGAATTCAGGCCCCCAATTAACCCATTTTTTAAATCTTTTTGCCATGTGACTTGCTTACCTCCTCTTCGTAGGGCACATCCAACTTGCTCTGAGTCTGCTAATGAAATCTGCCTTTCTCCTTCCCAGAGTTCTCTCTCTGCCCAGGGGTCCTACCTATACCTCCTGCCTAACGATTAACTGTTCCATGTTTATTACACCAATAACAGCAATATGTCTTCACACAGTGTACAAATATCCCACAAAAAAAATGCTGGGTCCCCAGTTGGTGCAACTGTTTGAGAAGGATTAGGAGGTGTGGCCTTGTTGGAGGAGGTGTATCACTGGGGGTAGGCTTTGAGGTTCCAAAAGTTCACCTCATTCTCAGTTAGCGCTCACTCTCTCTTTCTCTCTCTCTGCCTCCTACTTATGGATATGGATTCAAGTTCACCCTGTGAAACTGTAAGCTCCTAACAAACTCTGTCTTCTAGAACTTGTCTTGGTCATGGTCCTTCATCAGAACAGTAGGAAAGTAATTAAAACATAATGGTACACACCTACAATCTCAGCATTTAAGTTAAGAAAAAACGATCACAAAAATCACCCCTCATAAAAAAGCACAATAAATTTAGTACTTTTGGCCTGGGGATGTGGCTCAGTATAAAGCATATGCCTAGTATGTGAGAGGCCTGTCTTGATCAGTGTTCTATTGCTATGAAGAGACACACCATGATCACAGCAACTCAAATAAAGGAAAACATTTAATTGGGGCAGGCTTACACTTTTAGAGGTTTAGTCCATTATCCTGAAGGCAGGGGAACATGGTGGCATGCAGTCAGACAGGTAGCTGCGAGTTCTATATCAGGATCTGAAGGAAACAGGAAGAGAGAGCCACTGGGCCTGGCTTGAACCCTTGAAACCTCAAAGCTCACCCTCAGTGACACACTTCCTCTAACAAAGCCACACCTCCTTATCCTGTCAAGTAGCATCACTCCCTGGTGACTAAGCATTCAAATACATGAGCCTGTGTGGCCATTCTTACGCAAAATACCACAAGGCCTTAAATTCGTTTTTTTAATTGAACAGTTACAGAAATATGCACAGAGAGCATAAAATTCACCATGTCAACTTTCTGTTTTTCTTTTGCAGTGGTGGGACTGGAGCTCCAGGCTTTGTTCAGGCTCCACAGGCACTGTACCGCTGCGCTGCAGTACCTCTTTCCACATTTTTATGTGTGGGGTACTGTGGGATTATACCCATTTCCAGCACTGTGGAGTCACCACCAGCTATCCTCTCCACAATGCCTGCATCTTCCTCAGATGGACCGCTAAACACTGACTCAATAGACCACTCATGACATAAACCACGTAAAAACTGACTTTTATTTCATGTAGTACTTTTTACAAATTTAGTACTTGGAGCCTGGGGATGTAATGCAGTTCAGGAATAAAACATATGCCTAGCATGTGAGAGGCCTTAGATATATGCTATGTACATTTTTGTTAATGGAAAAGTTATTTATTTGTATTTTTGATCTAGTTGCAGAAAGTAGTAATCCACTGAAAGAATGTCTTTGAAGTTCACTGACTCACACTCCCACACAGTGGTCTTAAAGGACCAACATCCATACTTCCTGGACCAGAGGAGCCAAGGTTTGCTCCAAATCCTCTGGTAGAGACATTAGAGTTCTGTAGAGCTGAGACTAAATTGGCAAGCCTCAGTAGTGTGGACCATGGATGGCCTTGTTAGCAGCTTTCACTGTTGGGTTAATGAAAACTTTTACAAATATGTGGACTCCTATTAAGTGAGTTACTCCTTGCAAAGTACATACTTGACTACTGCAGCCTCCTCTTCTCTTCAACTGACTAGCCTTTACTGTCAACATGAGTCATATCAGAAAATGTGAAGATGGCTTTATACCAAGCGATTCTTTTCTCCCAAATACAGTGTTGTGATTCTTTTAATGTTATATATGAATAAAGTAAATTTGTTTGTCTGTATCTGGACTTTCCAAAATGTTTTAGGACTTTCTTTTATCAAGCCATGCTCTAGCATGCTTTTAGTGAAATACACATATTAGAATCTGCCTGCCCATTCCCATCTTTCCTGTTTTAAGTCTGATTAACAGATAGCAAGAATCTATACCCATACAAGTCTCATGGGCATGATTGCTTTGACATGAGCACCTCAAGGCCTACAATAATAGGCCTGACCAAGTGTATGGGGAAGCCCACCAAGCTCAACCCTACACGGAAAATTACAGACAACTAAGGAATGCAGAGAGCTAGAAAATAGTTTTCCCCAAGGAGGCACACACCAATTGGTCATCCAGAGCTAGAAAATAGCTTTCCCCAAGGAGGCACACACCAATTGGTCACCCAGAGCTAGAAAATAGCTTTCCCCAAGGAGGCACACACCAAGTGGTGATCCAGCTGCTGAAATGGCCAGCACAAAAAACATACATGCAAGCAACATTATATAGACTGAGCCAGTTATACTTAACAATATGGATGTGCATACACATACGCATACACAAATCCATGCAATATGGATGTGCATACCCATACCCATACACAAATCCATGCAATGACAATTAGTGGAAAGGGGGCCTTGAATTAGAAAGAGAACATGGAAGGGTATACGGGACAGTTTGGAGAAATTAAAGGGAAGTGAGAAATGCTGTAATTTTACTATTACCTTAAAAAGAAGAAAAGAAGCAATTTGGTAGTAACTGTCAGTTCTAGGCATTCTGATGATATGACTTAGCTGAGAACTCCATAAGCAGCAGAGTGGTTCGTGGTTTCACCCTGCACTCCACCTGGGCAATTGTGTGCAGATTTCACGCTTGACACTTGCTGCTTATCCACAGCTCTTTCTGCTTGAGCTTTTTTTGACACCAAAAAAAATTATTTGGACTGTACAAAATAATTAGTGTAAAGCAAAATCAACAGAGAACGGCTTTACTTCATATATTACAGCTTTTACAAAATAATCAAAACAGCAGCAGTGCATGCGTAGCTCAGGGGAAGAAGATATGAACATGGCTTGCTGGGTACAAACAGTAGCAACAGCCTCCAGCACAAAGAGAATATCTTAAAATGGTCATTGTACCACACAGTTGCCTTGGGAGACTGAGAGAAGAGCATTGCTGAAAATTCAATGCCAGTCTGATATACACAGCAAGACACTATGCCAAAAGAGGAGGAGGAGTGGGGACAATGGAGGAAAGAGGAAGAGGAACAAAAAAAGAAGGAAAATAGAGGGAGAGAAAGAGCCACCTAACCGGGTGTGACTGACTGTTAAATCATTTGAATAAATGTTACTACTGATTATAAGTTTTGAACGTAGTAACTGTGAGAGACACCGGTTATATTGGTTTAACTGTCACCAAAAGTGTGCTGTGTAACAGCATGAAAATCTCAGCAGACCATAGTTCAAATTATTGACCTAACCCAGGAGTTTGCAGGTCTGTACTCAGTGTGCCATGTGCCTCTTGTCTCATCCCTGCAGCTAGACATGCAGCTAGCAGGGAAAATAGAGCACGAACTCAATTATACACGTGACTGTCGTAGCTTTGGACATGTCCCACTAGGGTCTACAGTGGCTTACTAAAGGAATTTCTTCATTGCGTTTAAGGTTTCCTCTTTCCTCGCAGCTATAATCTCACTGACTGGTCCACACACCTGAAGCTTTGTACACAAAGCTAACAAATTTTGTTTTCTTTCAATTTTTTGAGACAAGGTTTCTCTTTGTTGACAGCCTTGACTGTCTTTGAACTTGCTTTGTAGACCAGGCTGGTCTCAAACTCACAGAGATC
>LOJH01066121.1:0-10382 GCA_001685095.1 Ellobius talpinus | reverse complement strand
GAAGGAAGGAAGGAAGGAAGGAAGGAAGGAAGGAAGGAAGGAAGGAAGGAGTGACATGAGATGTGTCTAGTTTTGTTTTCTGTTGTGATAAGTTATCCCGACTATTACTTGCCTCACAATTCCAGGTTACAGTCCGCCATTATGGAGACGTCAAGGCCACAGGAACTGGAAGCAGCTAGTCACATTGTGACATCCATATTCCAGAGCAGAGAGCAATGAATTGACACCTGTCTCTCAGTGCTCAGGTCCTCTCTCCTCTTTAATCCAGTACAGGGCCTATCATGCGAAATAGTGCTGCCCATTCAAGAGGGGTTTCTCCACGTGGATTAACTAAAGTACAAAAAACAATCCCTCCCTAAAACTCCATTCCTAGCTGGCTCTACATAGCATCGGCTTGTTGGCAATTATAAAACAACCATTACAAGGTACCCCCTTCTCTCTCTCTCTCTCTCTCTCTCTCTCTCTCTCTCTGATATTTTTGTCTGTTTATTTTGTTGTTGTTGTTGTTTTGTTTTGTGTTTCAAGTCAGGGTTTCCCTGTGTAGCCTTGGCTGTCCTGTAATTGACTCTGTAGACCAGGCTGGCCTCCAATTCAGAGATCAACCTACTCTCTCCCAAGTGCTAGAATTAAAGTTGTGTACCATTACTGCCCAGTTTCTCTTTTGAAACCAAGAATACATTTAAGAAAGATATAATATGAATTTTAATGGCCTCTTGGCTTCTTCAGAAGCCAGGTTTTAAATTTGGAATTTGTATCCCCAACTGCTTCTACTTAGAATTCCAAGAGGCAGTGGGGTTATATAGATAGGCACAATTCAGAGAGCTAAAATAAACCAGATTTTAAAAACTGTAATTTCAATTATTTTTTCCAATGCCAGTTAGGTGCCTTACTGACGGTTGGTCTTACTCTTCTTCCTTCATGAGTGTCCAGTGCTAAGCACTATTTCTAGCAATAGTAGACAGGGTATAAAGGCTTGTTAAATAAATGAGACTGCAGCCTGGATACAAAAGACATCATTGAAATTTTTTGTAGGTCAATTACAATATAATCAGATTCTTAGACAAGATGTGCTGCAAAGACCAACAATCAGTGATATTAACCAGCCTTATTATCTGGGACTGATGGCCTATCTGCTATTCCTTTGACGGCTCCTCAGCCACAGCTCTAGTGCTTCTGTTTGATAATGAAATGTTACATCTTCTAGACAGTATGCCAGACATGAAGTGGGCTGTTTAAAAATAACTTCCAAGCAGCCTCACTAAATGAGCATGCTGTCCAGTGAAGACTAAATGAAATGCTTGGTTTTCGGGTTAAAATTACTAGCTCCGAGCGTGCCCTGTTTTTATTGTCTGTAAAGCATTTGTATCCCTATAAGTCCACTCACTGATTTAAACTACAAGGTTTTTGAGACTAAGATAAAATAAGTAGGGATGAATAGCTGTTTCTCATCTGTTGTCTTCTCCTTGAAACATGGTATTTAATTCTTCAGTCAGACTGGATGAAATGCCTCCACTTGGATAAGCAGGAAATTGGATCTAAGGAAAAATGCCAAATACTGTTATACTTGAGGAATGTGTATGCAGTCAAGTAGTGTAAAAGATGTGTGTGTACACACACACACATAAGCAAGTGTGAACATAGCACATGATGGGAGAGGGGAGAGAGGGAGGTATGGAGGGATAAAGGGGAGACGCAACAGAAGTTGCACTTCCTGCTTATCTAGTCTGGCCCAGTTTTAATCTCATAAAAATCCTCACTTGTATAAAATGAATATACAGGGTTTGGCAGGAGGGGAAACTAAAATTTTGAGGGTATACATGATTTGTCTATGCACACCTACTGGGGAAGCAGAGGGTCCTCTCTTTAATGCCGCAAACGGCTTTGTTTCTCCACTCCAGAACACTATCACCCACAGTCCTTACGGGCAGCACAGTCTTCTGGACACAGTCATCATTGACACCACTCACTGGACAGTGTGTAGGAATGAGGACTCCCCCTATAGCTAGCTAATGCCATGCCAGCATGGACTGAATGACTTCACTTTCCACTCTACTTGTAAACTTCAAATATATCTTTGCTCCATGGCATACTGAGGGAAAGGCTGGAATGAAAACCCTGCTTTTCCCCAGGAGAGCTTGGCATCCTTCCCACTGGTGGGTTGGTTGTGAGAGTGCTTGGGCCTCTTCCTTATCTAGTCCATCTCTCTTATTCTACAGGATTTCCAATGGGGGTTTTTCTTAGATTCCAAATACTTTTGAAAAGATTAAGCCACTGGACAGAGACAGAAGCAAACAAAAACAACTCTGTGTGCAGATGCCATGTCTCAAAGCTGCATTTCCTTCCATTGAACCAATGGAGGGATATATATGGTTATATATATATGGTTATATATATATAACCATAACCCTACCATTGTCATATCAGAAATGACATTCATGGAGCATTTCTCTCATTCATTTTCTGATGTACTTTTCTCTCCCCCCTCTACTTCATCACATCCTCTCTGCACACTCTGTGTTTTATTAAATAAAAGCGTAGGTTCCTTAGGCATTTTGATATTAAGCTTTTAAAAGCCTAATGATACAGGAATCGTGATATTAGGTATGACAGTATTGGGTTTGCTTTGCTTTAGTCTGCAAGTTTGGATCTGTGCTGAGAAGAGGAATTTTCACAATGCCGACCAAATGAGGCTTTCTTATCTCTGTGGCCCTCAACTAGGGGAGAAATTATGCGTGTTTACTACATGGCACAATGAAACATCAACAGAGGGGGTTAGACATGTCAATCTCGGAGCTGAAGGCTTCTTGGGGAGCCCAGCTGAGGGCACACAATTCTTTATCGGGTGATGAAGGTCACAGAGTAAATTGTAAACCAACTTATCTACATAGGCTAAGATCCATCCAAAAAAAATTAGCAACTAATAAAGAAAGACTTTGGATCTTGGGAACCATACATATGAGATAGGCAAACCTGAACAAAGAATCCATAATGGATGAGAACAGAGACTTTTCTATTGATTCTTTTGATTTAATAAATATTGCTCCCCCTTTCTCAGTGAGGACAAATTCGAAGTTTATGGCATAACCTAATGTACATAGAACTGACCATTTTTTTGGTATGTTTCCTGATGTCGTAGTTGGATTATACTGTACATTCACATCAGTCTAAATAATTTTATTTGCAATGATAAAGACCCAAGCTAATGTCCCCTTGGTGGTCTTTTGTATTGAGATGTGTAATAATTAACCTTCATAGCCTATTTCAGTTTGACTTCAGAGTTCCGGAGTAGGTGGTTAGCAGAGCATACTGCCTTGTCTGTAGGTGTGCTACCTGCAGCCTCCAAACACCGACTCATCTGGAGTACTCATTAATCTCCTGTTGTTTAGTGAAGCCAGAGCACACAATGACGAGTCGTTCATTCTATTTTCGTACTTGACTCATCTAGCCTCTCCATCTGCCTCCAAAAGGCTTGGAATTATCTCACACATTTTACAGAGACATAAGTAGGCAGGGTAAAGTAAAATGACTTGCTTAGAGGCACAGTGAATTCTCTGGAAAAGGAAGAAAACAGATATCGGAAGACGTTCTTCCCCTCGGGGCTAATTTTCTCTTGTTCTCCTCCCTGAGCTAATATCCCCGAATCCGATCACCTCTCATCCTTGTCTGGGCAACATCTCCTTATGTAAGCCCTGCAGATTCAGAACCCCAACAAGAAAAAGGCCGGGGCATTTATAGCTGTGACCCACACGATTTAAAGCTAGCTGGAAGGCTGGCAAAACACAGTGTCATGCTGAAGTTATTTCCAGAACAGCGGGCGTCTCTTCAAGCAAACCAGCTCAAAGGGTGTCAAACTTACCAACCTATGTTCTCCAGCACAGTTCTTTTAAGACTGAGCAAATGGTAGGGAAAAAATTTAATCTTCTCATATATCCAGATTAATTAACCAGCAAGTATTTATCGCTTGCCACGAGAGTCAGACTATAAAAGAGACCTCATCAGTGCCTGGAATCTGGAGTTAAATTTTATGGCTTTGAAACCTAACTTCATTATTTATTGGCTGAGAGACTTTAGGCAAGTTACATAGTTTCCCCACACTGTGCCTCAGTTTCCTCATCAAAAAAATGTTGATAAAAGTAAGACACACATCAGTATAATTAATTGAGTTAATTCATATAACATGTTGTCAGAGGGTGCTCCATTCCATTTCCCACTGCCTTGACCCGAAATAATCACACTGAAACTATATGACTGGCAACACTGCTTGCTCAATAGCTTAAGCATGTTTCTATCTAGCCCTTAAGTCTTAAATTAATCCATTTCTATTATTTTATATTTTACCATGAGGCTTGCAGCCTATTGGCAAGGTTCCAATTGGTGGCTCGTGTCTTTCTCCTCTGGCAGCAGCGGCTACATGGCATCTCCCTGACTCTGCCTACTCTCTCCTCCTCTATTTGCTTGGACCTCCTGCCTTCCCTCTTCTGCTAAGACCTGACTGGAACAGCTTTTTTTTATCAACCAATAAAAGCAAAACATAGAAGAACTTCCCACAATCCAGTGCTAATAAAGCATGTGTTTCTTAATAAGGGATCGTACATACTAGCTCCTTTTATCACATAGCCAGCACCTAGTACAGAGTCTGGCACGTTGTCAGTCTGAGCTAGGAACATGAGCGCTCAAGAAGCTTTCGTTCAAATGGGAGACATGAAAGACAAATAAGCAAGAGCGACCGTGTGCTATGAAAAGCACACATACAAAGGTACTTGTTCTATACATGAATAAATCAAATGTGCCATTCTCAGAGATGCCTGTGTGGACAGGCAGAGTTCCAAGGAACCAACAGGTGATCATGGGAAGGCCCATTGCCCGTCTGGAGGATCATTGTTCAACAAATGTTCATGGAGCATTCTAGAAACTGTAGTCAAAATTGGACTCATTTGATATCAGGCTTAAGCTAAAAGCTTGAATGGAAATTATTGGAATATAGCTATGATATTCTAATGCCAAAGTGTAGGAAGGAAGGCCTATCCTGAGTGGTTCATGAACTTGTGTTTGGTGAAAAGTCTGTAAGATTCTTCCAAAGAGGTGAGATTAGAGGAAGGGTAAGACATGCCCAATGACACTCCAATTCTATTAGTTATTTAAATATATTGTACTGTATTTAGAAATGTTGTATTCAAACATATCATATTAGTTACTTAAAACAATGGAAATGAATTAAAAATGAGAGAAAGCAACAGGCAAGACTGTGGACTTGAAGAATTCTTGTATGCATAGTCCTTAGTGTGTGATATGGAAAATTGTGGGCATTAGCTGAATTTAGGGTGAGGGAAGAAATGAATTTTTCTAAATGAATGAGCCAAATCATCATTGCAAAATCTCTTAATTCAACATATTAAGTAAACAGTGATTGGAAAGGAAACAAAGATTGGCTTGAATGGATAATAGACACAAAATATCATCATGGCTCTGTATTCTGGAGGTTTCTACAGGAATCAACATTTTCCTGTTTTCAGCAAGACACAAAAAGGTAGCCTGGGGCAGAATCGCTAAAGGGAAATCCACCTTTTTTTTCTAAGTGGGAAGGAATATTTCACTTAAGACCATTATATGGACCCAGATTATTACAATCAGGGAAAGAGATTAAACTCAGTTCCAAACAGAGTGATGGCATCTATAAATTTATAGCCAGAGTGTGGAGTCTAAAATTAAAAGGATAGAATGATGATTGCTATGTTGGCCTAACAGGATTCTTGCTAAAGGCAGGCCATGGGCTTAGAGACAAAGGGTAAAGAGTGAGGAACTTGACCATGGCTGAAAGAAAAGGGGGTTCTCCTTAAATAGTTTAGCAGGAATTTCTTGCTAAAGGAAGACCAGATCTAGTCTGGTTGATAGAGTTGGAGGAGTCTAACCAAATTGGGTCAAAAGAGGAGTCTTTTTCGGCTATGTCCATGGGAAGTGTTTGATAGTTTAACTGTACAAAGCCATGATCTACCCTTTTAAAACGATGCGTCCTTATGTTTCATAGTCATCTCCTGAGCCTCTCAAAACAGGATACTTCTAAAAAGCTACATCATGCAATCAGCATGCTAGGGAGCTTGAGAAGAAATCTATAGCCAACATCTGTGGTCCCTGCAGCCAGTCCTCATTCTGCTTTTTCCTGTAGCATTGTGTATAACGTCAGTCAAAGGTGGTGCATTAGTGAACCAGCTTATTTTGTGTCCCGCTTATTTTGATCTTCATAATGTGTCTATTTCTTTGATATTTCAAGCAAAGAGGTTTTACAGTGATATCCTTCCTTATGCATTTAAAGACTATTTGGCTCATCCTTTCGTAACACATACTGAATGGTTATTATTTGCTCAACCTCATGTCAAGGAATATGCCCAGAAGAATCATTCCTGGTCAGGACTGGTCAGAGCAAGGCATAATATTGGAAGCTTCCTAAAGCTGAGCAAAGGGCATTGGTTTAAAACCATGGGGCTAGGGACAGAGTTAGGTTCATACTGGGACAACAGAGAGACAGGTGCAGACAGAGCCTTTAGCCTTGATTCTGTGTTTCCAGAAAGAAACAGCTGTGTTTTTAGGCAATTAGAAAGGGATTTTTTTTAATCATTTACATTCTACTGTACCTAAAGTAAGTAGTTCCTCCACAGGTAGGAGAAACTGCTTCGAGGGCAGTAAGAGGTTAGATATATATACTTTCTGTTCTTAGAGGCTCAAGGCTCTTCCGAAATGGCATTAATGAAGGCTTACCACCCTACTATTTCTGCTTCCCCATGTGACCTCCTACCCTGAGAGTCTGTCTAGGCAGAAATAGAATTACTATGAATAGACCAGCAGAGTCTCCAACACCACAGCAGTGGCAGTCAAGAGCCTAGGGGATGCTAGCCTCTGTCTCCTCCTCTTTACATCCATGTCCAAGGAGAAGCAGCCTCCAGATAGTTCAAGGAAATGGATCTGAAAGAAGCCAAGGTCGGACTTCTGCCCATAGTCACCCACAGTGCCAGCCTCTGACACGTAAATTTGTACCAAAGGCACCAGACAACAGGCTTCTCCTCATTTGTCTCCTTTTGAGAGGTGCTACTCACAAGGTGAATTTAACTTCTGCCGTCTGTCCGAATCCTAAGAATTATCGATGCGTCTTCTATGTGTATGGAAAAAATGCCTTTTGCTTTAGGGCAGGAAGGTGGGGGCCCTACTGGTTTTAAGGACAGGCAGGCTATATTCACAATAGCACTGATTCTGAACTTTTCCAGCGTGGGGAAAATAAGTTTAGAGTCTTAAAATGGGACTCCACGATGGTAGTTCACTGTAATAAATCATGTCTGATGATTATCAAGTGTGCGATTTCTCTGCACTAAAAGCCTTCTGAATCGGGTCCATTTCTGAATAGAGATTGCAACTCTCTCTCAACCATCTCTGCTCTGCTGGAGATGGGATCCTCAAGTACACTTTCCGGTCTTTTTATATGCCTTACTGCATTTGCTTCTCAAATGCCGTTCCTTTCATGAAAGCCTAGGTGATAAAGGGTAGCAAATATAACCCCAGGTTTCAGCCATGAAAATGCAAGCAGGGGGACAGGTTTCTACAGGGAAAGCTTCAGCATCCTTTCTGTGAAGGCTGACTCCTACTGGGATACTAATGAGAAGGCAATGCCAGCTATCAAAGGGAAAGGATGGCCAAGAATAGGGTAAGTAGAAAAATGAAAGGACGTGGGGAAGCTTTGGGATTTCTGAGCTACTGAAAGGCAAAGCTGTCCTGTGCATGTCTTTTATTCCATTCATTCTCTTGGTCTTGTTTGTGTGCGGATAAGCTGACAACAGCTGGCTTGACTGGAGCCAGAAAGAGGAGGTTCTAACTTAAGGAAGCCCGTGTTTATACCGATGAGCTTATAGACAGAGTTGCCCCCCCCCAGTTAAGAAAAGGAGGGGCTGCTGACCGTGAGGGTTTATTCACCAGTAGAGGGATGCCCTCAGAAAAGTCCAGTCTGGGATTGCCACAGTCCAGATTTACATAGTAGAAGCTAAGATCCTGAATGTCCCGGAGGGTGCTGCTGGTTATCAACACACTGTAGCCCAAAGGATTTGCACATGGATCAATTTCTAATAAGAAAAATAAGAACACTTCTCACAGTTGACGAAAGACAATGTAGTACTTTGCCGAAATCATATGCTTGTTGATAAGGATAGACTTGGTGAGGACGGGAAAGCCAGTATCAGTCCTGAATTGGACTAAAGTCAAAACATGAATTGAGCAAAGTATGTATAAAAAAGCCACGATGAAACCATGATACCGACTTCCAGCTTTAGAAAGTTGAAAGAAACAAAGGAAAAAGAAAGTCAGTTCAAGAAACAGCCAAACTTGGAAGAGTCAAGCCAGCTGGAGTCCAAATTGCCCGATATCCTGGAAACGCTCCTGGAGAGATGCAATCCAAACCAGAACAAGATCTAAAGGCTTTTGGCAAAGCTGGGAGAGTGGTGTCTGAGAGGAGTTCTGGGAGCATTGAGTTGCTGGTCCTAGGTGTCAACCGAAGAAACAGGATGACATGGCCCTCAGGAAGGGGGGGACCCCGAGAGGTACAAAGACGAAGGGTGCTACTCAGTCACTTGCTGCTTGGATAAAAGTATAAAGTGAGCTGTTAGAATGGAGCCCAAAGTCCAAACCGAAGAGCAGTTGCAAGGGTAAAGGAGATGGCTCAGTTGATAAAGTCCCTGCTACACAAGGTGTGGAGTTTGGTCTTGGGATTTCATGTTAAAAAGCCAGGTGTTGAAGTACATGCTTGCAACCCAACTGCTAAGGAGGCAGAGGCATGTACATTTCTGGAGTGTTGCTGACTCAGTTGCTTAGCTGAATTGGCAAGTGCCAGGCCATTGAGAGATTCTGTCTCAAGAGAACAAGATTAACTACTTCTGAGGAATAAAATCTGAGGTTGACCCGTGGCCTTCACATGCACACATACATATGTGCGTGAACACACAGGTATACATGCATAAACACAAGAATACATACACATAAACACACACACATGCACAGATGCACAAATGGTGTTTTGAGCAGAACTAAGGTCCACAGAGAGGTAGCAGGCCAAAAATCCCTTACTCTCAAGTTGAAATTCCAAGGCTCAGTATGTCTCTCTCCATTTACAAGAAGAGAAAGCAAGAAAGAAGAAAGCAAGATGAATCTGGTATCTCGGCAAGTTTCAGACTCTACTTCCTCCAAAAGGAGGAGGCCCAATAGTCAAAGAAAGTGTTGGTGGGCTTGGTGGGTCGAGAACTAGTTTTACCATCTGACTTTTAAATGTTCTCTTGGAGAATGGATACCTAGGAGATCACACAATGACACTGTGAAGAACACATTTGTCAAGAATCTTCAGGTACATTATCTGTGGAAATATGAGCTAAAATATTGTAAATGCCAAAAGAATGTATTCCTCTAAATCAAAATCATTAGGGCGCACAGTAAGTGAAACAGAAAGTATGGGTCTTGAATGGTTTTGAAGAGACCCTGCAGATTCGTCAAGGTGGAACCAGTAAGTGTCTGTTTGCTGTTATGCTAAGACAGATTTGAAAAGGAAAGTCATGAAGGAACGGCTAAGAAGGTGAGAAATTGTTTCTCTAAGTAGTCACATGAAAACATAACAATCACAATGTCATATATTTTTCCATTCATACAAAGGAATAACCTAATGACAAGCAAAGTTTGTTACTTTCTGTTAGGATGGTTTTTAAAAATTGTGTGTGTGGTGTGTGTGGTGTGTGCATACATGAGTGCAATGTCTAAGGAGGCCAGATGATGGTGTTGCATCCTGAATCTGTAGATAGAGGTAGCTGTGAGCTAACCAGTGGTGCTGGGAACTGAACTCTGGTCCTCTAGAAAAACATGGTCTTGACCACAGAACTGTCTCTTCAGGCCCCACCCCTGTTTTTGTTTAGAGGTGGAGACTCCTAGAGTCCATTCTGGCCTTGATCTTACTATACAGCTGAAGATGACCTTGAACTTCTGAGCCTCCAGCTGCCACCTCCCCAGGTCTGGAATTACAACTATGTTTCACCACACCCACCTTATAAGGGTGAGTGTCTGTGGTAGGAAAACACTCTAACAACTGAACTACATTCCCATTGGGCAAAAAAATGCCCCTCCATTTTCAGATAAAAGAAATTGAATGGCTTGTCCTGAAATGTACAGTTATCATTTTCAAACCACAGCTGAATACAGAATCCTCCCAACTTGAGGTTAGGTATTGCTGTGTAGTCCAGGCTCACCTCAGCCTCCTAATTGGGAGGGCAAAGGCCTGAGGACACTTCACTTGGCTTAGAATCTTTTTTTTTTGCTTGCAAATTTGCTTTATTGTTTTTTCTGTTTAAACAAAAAGGAAGGCTTTA
>LOJH01066120.1:0-10382 GCA_001685095.1 Ellobius talpinus | reverse complement strand
TGCGTAAATATTCCACACTTTCTTTATCCATTCTTCCATTGAGGGGCATCTAGGGGATTGAGGAATGTCTGTTCTCCCTTTCCGGGGCTTCTGTGGCCGTTCAGGAACACACTCACCCCTCCGATGGATCTTCTGGTACAGGATCAGGGCCCCCTACCTTTTTATCTTATCATATGTGTATACTCCCTTTTTTATTTTCAGTGTAGATTCAATAATCTACTCTTTTATCCTATCATAAGTATATCCTATTATAACTATTTCTTTTCAAAATAAGAATCTTGAATCTATTTTCCTTTGTTTAGCTTTTCCCTGACCATTACCAATAATAACTTGTAACTAACCCCCTTAACGATGACAAATTTAATCCATTAAATTACCAAGAACCATCCACCCCACCTCTTGGGAATGTGGGCGTTGTATTCTTAAATTTACTTTCTGCCATCTGGAAATGATAGTATCTTTAGAGGAACATGAAAAGAAAATTTGGGCTAATTTTCAGGTCCTGGGAGAGATAGATGTATCATTTTTTTTGTACAGTCTCTGTGCAATGGGAAATGTAGGGCTTGTCCCAATTGCTGAATAGAATAGTTTGTTAGGCTGGATCATCTCAGTTAGCCACCTCGAAATCATTCTGAGCAGTTTGTAGTCTAAAGTCAATCTTTAGGTGCTGTTTTTCAGCTTAGTGGTGTTATCATGGGCCTGGAGGAGTCGTCTTTGTGAGGCTCCATCCTTCTTATGGGTCCTTGTTAGGCCTGTTCATGGTTCACTGCAGAAAAATGAAAGAGACTTAAACCCCAAATCATGTATAGGAAAGTATATGAAATCTTTTTCTATAGTTAGTTAGTACTCTATATAATCATTAATATCATGACAAAAGTTTAATATATGTATCTTAAAAATCTTATACCTTAAGAAAAACTGTGAAAGGGTCAATATAAAGCCAAAGGATTATGAGATTAGTAACAATAAAATAGTCCTTAAATTTTTGTTCTTCTGTCCCATATCAGGTGACTCTTCTGACATGAGATGGAGATTTTGACTTTCACTTTAATAAACATGCTTGGGTTTAGAAAAGGAGAGCCATACTTTATCTCCTAAACCAGCTTTAATCTTTAATTTGACTGGGACTACCAAAAGGCCATTTGCATTATATGTCTGTAGAGAACAGCAGAAACAAACATTTGGGAAGTTTTATGAAATTTTATTCTATTGGAGATGTGTACATTGATAGGCTAATTTACTCTTCTTCCTGAGACTTTTTATCCTGAATGATTTGTTCCTTTTCTTCAGGTATCTCATTTGCAGGAATCTTTAGGTATCTGGTTACCTTTATTCTCCTGAAAAGACAGAAACAAAACCCTTCCCCAACCCTAATTTTGGGGAGATTCTCTTTTTGCAAGCTATATCTGATCAAATAAAAGCATTTGTTAGTTTTATAGCTTAGTTCAGATAAAAAGGTCATGAAGTTTGAAGTATCATCTCTTCTAATTAAGAGGTGTCTCTCATGCAAATGGAATCTTTATGAATTTTTATGCTATCCATAGCTTTTCTCCTGTGGAAAAAAAAAGCAACACCCTTTCCCCAACATAACACATGTCCTAGTTTCCATTCTGAGGTCAGTGCATCTTTAAAGTATATTGGCTAATTTAATTCCATAGTTTTTTCCCTACTATCCAATGTCTCTCCACAGCTGTTATTTTTTTCTCATTAGCACTTAGAAAATTCAAAGTCAATAAATAGCTATGCCATCTATATCTGGGGCATTTATCCCTTTATGCTTATTTAACATATCCTTTAGAGTTTGATTTGATCTTTCTATAACTACCGGTCCTACATGATTATGTGGTATACCTGTAATATGCTTTATATTGTAATAAGCAAACACTGTTTCATTTTCTTAGAGACATATGCTGGATCATTGTTTATCTTTATTTGTGTAGGTATAATCATGATGACCATAACTTTGAGAAAATGTGTGATTAGCAAATCAGCCCTTTCCTAACTCAAAGCAGTTGCCCATTGAAAACCTGAATAGATAGTAATATTGTGATGTACATATTTTAGTTTTCCAAATTCTACAAAATAAAACACATCCATCTGCCAGATTTCATTCATTTGAGTACCTTTTGGGTTACTTCCTTCAGGTAGTGGTATTTAGTTGTATAAAGAACAAGTAAGATATTTCCTTATAATCTCCTTGGCTTGTTGACATGTAATGAAAAGGTACTTCTTTAAATCTTTGCTATTGATATGATTTTTAATGAAATTGAGACCTTCAGCACATTTCTAATCAATAGTTGGTTGATTTCTGTATTACCTTGTGCTAGAGGACCTGGCAGATCTGTATGGGATTGGATATGTGTTAGATATATGGAATGATGCCTTTTCCTGATTTTATCTTGTACCTGAATAAATAATGAAGTCTCATCTGTATCATCTGGTATAGATTTAGCAGTTTCAATATGCAAAACAACTTTCTGCATATTGTGAATCAGTAACTATGTTGAGAGATTCTTTAAAATCCCTTAGTACCATGAGAATAGCATATAATTCTGACTTTTGAGCAGAATCATAAGGACTTTGTTCCACTTTACTTAAATTTTCTGATTTGCAACTTGCCTTTCCTGATTTATTTGCATCAGTGTAGAATGCAGAGGCTCTAGTTATTTATGTGTCCTGTACAAAGTGAGGAAGGATCCACTTTATTTTTATAAATTTAATAAAGTTCTCTTTATTAAAGTTGTATTCTCTCATTTTGGGGATAGTTGTTATTAATCTCTCCCCAGAAAATTACTACAAGCTCTTTTCCAGGGTTCATCTTCTTCCCATAATTTGTCAATTTCATTATTATTAAAAGGTACTACCATTTCTGTTGGGTCTATTCTTAATTGATGAATTTTCAATTTTTCTTTCAGAATTAACTCAGAGACCTTTTCCATATAAGTTTTTACTTTTTTACTAGATTTGCATGGTAAAAAGGGCCATTCAAGGATAATATCTTCCCTCTGCATTGAAATTCATATAGGAGAATATTTGGAGGGTAATATGACCAGAATTCAGTTACGATTTGGATACACACGATCCACATGTGTCTTCTGTAATTTCTCTTTGATCATAGTCAATTTTCTCTCAGCTTCAGAGGTTAATTCTCTGGAACTATTTCAGTCCTTGTCACAATGCAAGACTTTGTTTAAATGAGTCAGTTCATCAAGTTTTATCCCAATATTGGACCATATCTGGGGAATATCTACTAGCAATCTTTGGAAGTTATTAGAGTTTGCAATTGAACTCTCTTAATTTGTACCCTTTTGGTCTAATTTTCTGTAATCCTATTTTATAACCTAAATATTTAATAGAATCTCCTTTTTGTATTTTTCAGGAACAATTCATAATCCCTAACAAGGCAAATTTTCTTCTTCAAACATTCTTTCTAAATCAGATAGTAAAATATTGTCCATATAGTGGTAAACTATAGATTCAGCAAGTTGCTTATGTATCATTTCCAATGACTGACTTACAAAATATTGGCAAAGGGTGGGGCTATTTAACAATCCCTGTGTGAGAATCTTCTATTGATATCTTTTAGCAGACTGAGAATTATTATAAGTAGGAACTGTGAAGGCAAAAATTTCTCTGCCTTTTTTTGTAAAGATATAGTGAAGAAACAGTCTTTTAAATCAGCATCACAAGAGGCTATTCTTTAGGCAATAGAAAAGGTAAAGGAATTCCAGACTGAATTTGAGAGTCCATTGGCTGAATCACCTTATTAACAACTCTTAGATCTGTTACCATTTTCCATTTTCCAGATTTCTTATTAACAACAAACACAAGAGAATTCCAAGGGCTGGTTGAGTCTTCAATATGCCGAGCATCTAGTTGCTCCTGTACTTGCTGTTCTAAAACCTGCAGTTTCTCTATTGTTAAGTCATTGCTTAACCCATACATGTTTGTCTGTCACCATTTTAAAGTTATGGCTGCTGGTGCCTTTGAAATAATAGCTGCTGTTTTGCCCTGTTCTTGTATTACCGAACTGGTGACTGTCCTTTATAAAACCTTCTAACATTTTTTCCCAGAAACATATGTTAATTTATGATTTGTTTCTAATGGGGGATGTTTAATCTGAGTATTCCATTGCTGTAACAAATTACATCCCCACAAATCGATTGCTATGTTAAACTACATATAGTTTTAATATTCCCCTCTGTCCTTCTAGCTCTATACATTTGACCCTACTAGTGATCTTCTTTACCTGAGATAGTTACCATCCCTAAAATTAAAACATTTATGTCCTGAAGAGGCCAATTTAGAAGCCAAGATTCTGATGAAATTATTGTTATAGCCACACCTGTGTCTACTAGACCTTCAATGACTTTGTTCATTTATAAAAGTTTGCCAAAATACTTGCTTTATGGTTTCTCCTGAATTTTTTGTTCTTCCTTCTATAACTGTTCCATTAGCCAGAGACATGTGATTTCTTATAATAGTTATTAGGTTCTTTAATTGTTCTGGGAAGAAATGTCCTCTACAACGGCAAGAAATGACTGAACCCCAGATATGACATAAGGGTTGAATTTGCCGTAGGGACTTGCAAGAGGCCCTTTACAGAGTTTTTCACCAGCAAATGATTACCATGAACATTCCTCATTGACCCACATTCATTATTCCAATGCCTGCCTTTGCCACACCTTATACATAATCTAGAAGGGAGGGAAATTCTGAATGGATTATTCTTAGAAAAAAACATTGTTTCTAGGAATGCCCTATATGCAGTCCCTTTTAAAGTGATGTTGTTTGCTGCAATAACAACATTTGAGATTTCAATTTTTCCTCAAACCTTTGGAAATTGTCTCTCCTATTCATGTATCATCATGTTCATGAGATTATATATTAATTATATCTCAGATCCATTCCTCCAAAGGTGCTGACTATGCCTTACTGGCCTAATTATCCTTTTGTATAGATAACTGGCATTCTCAAAAGCCAGAGATTCGATTATTATTTGTCTAGCTTCTGAATTTGTATCATTCTATTTGCTGCTGAAGTCAGTCTTTGTAAGAAATCCCTAAAGGCTTCCTTTGGTCCCTGCATAATTTAAGTAAATTAATCAATTTTCTTTCTTATTTCTCCAATTATGTCCCAAGAATTTGAAACTGTTGCATGACATATATTTAGCGTGTGATCATCATATACAGCCTGCTTTTCCATAGTAGCATAGTCTTCTTCAAGAATTTGACCTTGGGAGATTTTGCTACCCTAGTTTTAGTCCATTGTTCAATCTTAGCCTCTTCTCTGAACCAGGAACTCCATTGTAATTGTGTACCAATCTCTAAAATCCCATTAACCACATCTTTCCAGTCATTAGGGATAATTCTATTACAAACTGACCATGAGTATAACATTTGCTTCACAAAAGGTGAGTGTATGCCATATTAGACTATTGCTTCCTTGAATCTCTTTAAATCTAACAATGGCACATGAGCCCAGTTAGCTGTAATAGCTCTGCCATTTGGCAATTCCTGTAATGTTACTGGATAAATTAAGGTTAGTTGTCTGAAAACCAGAGGCTGTTCCTCTCTATTCTTATAATGTCATGCTGAAATTGGCTATTCATTAAATTCTTCTATCTAGGTTTAAATCTCTCTGTGATCTGTTTCATTAGATTTTTCCAAGGCTTGTATCTTAGCATTCAGGTTAATCACCCTTTTTAGCAATAACACAAAAATCATAATGCTATGTTTATAATCCGCACTACATAAATCCTATCTAGATTCCTCTATTTCCTCTAACTTCCCCAAGTTAGATTCCTCTCATTTAATTATTCCATTTTCATACTGTCTAGCATATCATCATACAGAGATTCAAATCCCTCCATCGTAATGATTTTTTCCCAATTTTAATGTGGGAAAAACTCTTTCAACTAATTCCTCCCTTCAAGAATTCCCAATTGTCTTACCAATCTATCAATGATGTTAATGAAGATGTGAGGCTGATTGCTTCTGCACAGAACAACAAAAACCTGACTGGATTTCAAAGCAACTACCTACTTTGGCAGTGGTCCAAGAAGGTGGTTCAGGTTGAGCCTGAAACTCACAGTGGAGGGGGGGAGAAGACAGAGAGAGAGAGAGAGAGAGAGAGAGAGAGTAGCTGGATGAGGCTGGAGCCCCATTTGCAGCTTCGCTGGGAGCCCCATGTGCAGTTCCAGCCTGTATTGGTGGCTATAAAGCCTCAGGCAGATGGCTTTTTTGTGAATTTGTACCCCAAATGTTGGGTGCCAAAAGTAGCATGAATAACAAAAATCCAGAGACAGAAATTGGGGTTCAACCCACAAACCAGAAAAACAAAACAGCCAAGCCACTAGAGAAGTCTTACCTCTACCAAGGGCAACCATATACTAAGCAGACTAAGCCCCTCTCTCCTCTCATTTTATATTCCCTCTAGGACTGGGATTAAAGGCATAGGCCACCACCACCTGGATTTGTTTTCTCCATTGATCTTGTATCCCAGGGTGGCCTTAAACTCACGGTTAGTCATCTGCCTCTATCTCCCTAATCCTGGGATTAAAGGTGTGTGTCACCATTACCTGACCTCTACTGACTTTAGCTTTGCCTTTGTTCTTCAGGCAAGATTCATTTATTAAAGAACAAATAATATACCACTATACATAGGTACTTAAGAAAGAAAATAAAATGGGTATACATGTCATAGGAAAAAATAAATGGCTTAAAAAGAGTTAAATAAAGTCTTTAAAGAAAGAGCAAAGTTATATGAAAAGAATAGGCCAGATAAAAATGGTCAATATTCAGGGAGGCTGGATCCTGTATGGTGCTTTGTTGACTTTGATTTTTTTGAATGCTGATGAGTGAACAACACCTGCTGAAAGATATGGGATTGTAAGGGAATTGCTGAATTTAACCTGCCTAGATACTTTAGGGATTTATTAACTTTAAAATGGAATTTACAAAATGTGTTGGGTAAAATATTATATTTTGTTTCCACAGGAAATGAAAGGCTGTGGATTCCTTCAAATTTAACAGAGACTAGATCTGATTGGGGAGACCCACTGAAAATATTGGTTACAGACATAAAGAAATAAACCTAGAAAAACTGTAAGACAGGTGATTTATATGCTGATCCATTGACATAAGGATATCTGGGGGACTAGATGAGATATGATAAATCTTTTTGGTTACAGAGTCCTCATGACTTATTATTATATGCCTTACTTTCAACTGGCAATGAGGTTTTGTTTTACAGTCTCAACAAATGTATAAAGTTGATAGACGTCTTTTATCTGCTCAAATATAAAACAGAAAATCATCTTTCCTGCCTTGTGTACAACACACAGTCCATACTTGTGTTAATACAGATACATATGTTACCTTTGAAAGTTTGTATATTTTCAGGCAAGAGGATCAGACACCTGATGATGGATGCTATAAATAATTCCACACTATCTCAGACTTGAGTATAATAAAGGGTTCTTTATTCACGGGTAAACTCACAGATCACAGCCCTCTTCATGAATGTGGAACAGGAACAGAATCCAGCAGCAGAGAGAGACTGCATGCAAGCTTCATAACTGCATTTATAGTAGAAGAGGCTCACCCAAGTAGGCTGGTTTCTTAAAGGCTATTGGCTGAAGGAGTTTCCAAAGCACCTCTCCCTTTTGTCTAAATAAGAGAGTTCTAAGCCAAATACAAAACTATATACAATAAGAATAAATATCAAGTATTAAAAATTAGAATTATAACTAGCACGAAGAGTATCAAGCAAGAAGCATATGCTAAATATTTCAATAATTATCCTATCCTAAGGAGTCTAAGTTTTGTATTAGATATAGCTTGGTCAAGTCATGAGAAGAAAATAACTACGACTCTAGTTTTCAACCACATTGAAGACATATTGTGAATCAGTAACTATATTGAGAAATTCTTTAAAATCCATTAGTACCATGAGAATGATATATAACTCTGCCTTTGGACAGAATTATAAGGGCTTTGTTCCACCTTATGAAATCTTCTGATTTGTAACCTGCTTTTCCTGATTTATTTGCATCAGTATAAAATTTATGGGCTTTAGTTATTGGTGTGTCATATACAATTCAAGAGAGTATCCAAATAGTAATCTTTATAAGGTTAATTTTATCACTTTTGGGATAATTGCTATTAATGTCTCCTAAAAATTAGTACAAGCTCTTTACCAGGGTATATTGTCTTCCCACAATTTTTTAATTTCATTAGTAGTAAAAGGCACTATAATCTCTGCTGGGTCTACTCCTGCTAGTTGACAAAGTCTCAATTTTCCTTTTATAATTAATTCACAGACCTTTTCCACATAAGTTTTTAACTTTTTACTTGGTTTATGTGGTAAGAAGATCCATTATAAGATAATATCTTTCCTCTGCATTAAAATTTCTGTAAAGGAAATTCTGGAAGGCAATATGACTAGAATACAATTAAGATTTGGATTCACCCAACCCACATATGCCTCCTGTAATTTCACTTCAACCACAGTTAATTCCTTCTCAACTTCAGCTGTTAATTCCCTGGGAGTATTTAAGTCTTTGTCACCATCTAAGGTTTTATTTAAAAAGTTACAACATCAGGTTTTATCCGAACAGCTGATCATAAACTGGAAATACCACCTAATAATCTTTGAATGTCATTAAAAGCCCACGATTGTTCTCTCCTAATTTGTACCTTTTGTGTTCTAATTTTCTGTAAACCTATTTTATATCCTAGATAATTGACAGAATCTCCTCTGTGCATTTTTTTCAGGAACAATTTTTAATCCCCATTTAGGCAAAACTTTCTTTACTTCTTCAAACACTCTAAAGTATCTACATTTGAATCAGATAGTAAAATGTCATCCATGTAATGGTAAATTATAGATTTAGAAAATTATTATGTATTATTTCCAATGGATGACTTACAAAGTATTGGCACAGGGTGGAGATATTGAGCATTCCCTGTGGGAGGACCATTCATTGAGATCTCCTAGTAGGTTGAGAATTATTATAGGTAGGCATTATGAAGGTAAATTTTTCTCTTACCTTTTTTGTAAAGGTATAATGAAGAAACAATCTTTTAAATCAATAACTGTAAGAGGCCATCCTTTTGGTAATAGAGAAGGCAGAGGAATTCCAGATTGTAGAGGGCCCATAGGTTGAATGACCTCATTGACAGCTCTTAGATCTGTCACCATTGTCTATTTACCAGATTTCTTGTTAACAACAAACACAGGAGAATTCCAAGGACAGTTGATTCTTCAATATGGTAAGTATATAGTTGCTACTGTACAAGCTGTTCTAAAGCCTGCAGTTTGTCTTCTGTTAAAGGCTGTTGTTTAACCCATATTGGTTTCTCAGTTAACCATTTTAAAGGTAGGGCCGTTGGCACTTCTAAAGGTGCTTTGGGTTTTGGTACAGCCTGATTGGCTGATGACCTTTGTGTATAGTACCTTATAATATCCTTCCCAGTTTCTGGGACTGCAGGAATGTTAATTGGGGAATTCCATTGCTGCCACACCTCCAGGCCCCATAAATTCAGTGTGATATTAATCAAACATGGCCTCATCCTTCTCTGCCCTTCTGGCCCTATGCATTCAACTCTTCTCGTGCTTTGTTTCACTTAGGATAGGGTTCTAATTCTAAGGAATTGAACATCTGCCTCTTGGAGAGGCCAATTCAGATACCAAGATTCTGGAGTAAAGAGAGTCATATCTGCACCTGTGTCCAGTAATCCATTAATTACAATGTTTTTAATGCACATTCTTAGCTTTGGTCTTTGATCATTTATAGAAGTCTGCAAAATATACAGCTCCTATTTCCTATTGGCATTTTTTGATTCATCCTCCATGTTTATTCCACCATTCAGAACAGTATGGTTTGTTACAGCAGGCAAAGGGATTTTTTAATTTTCCTGGTGAGACATGTCCTCCACAGTGACTAGGAATCAGTGGGCCATGTTTGACTTGGAGGCCTGTGAGCAGCCCCCAAGCTGTTTCCCAATGGTACCAGGTTGTTGATCTACATTCATTCATTCATTCATTCATTCATTCATTCATTCAATGTTGGCCTTTGTTACATCTTCTACATAATACAGAAGATTGATACCTCCTATTTTTGCTATTCCCAGAGTAGACATTAATTCTAGGAATTCCTTGACTACAATCCCTTCTCAGATGTCTATTCCACCAGAATTAAAACATTTGGCATTTTGATGTCTCCTCATGCTGTTGGAAATTGCTTCTCCTACCCAAGCCTCAGTACTATAGCCAAATGTCTCAGTGTTAATTGTATGCAGGATCCATTCATCCAGTGGTGCTGGGATGTAGGAGGGTCATCTGTCTATGTGTTACTTTCATGGGTTAATAAAGAAACT
>LOJH01066119.1:0-10382 GCA_001685095.1 Ellobius talpinus | reverse complement strand
GGAGGAGGAGGAGGAGGAGGAGGAGGAGGAGAAAGAAGAAGGGAGAAGGAATGTAAAGGGGAGAGAAAGAAAAGAGAGAGGGAGAAAGGAAGAAAGCATATGGAAGAGAAAAGAAGGAATGGAAAGAAAGAGAAGTATTAAGGGTGGTGATGGGTGGCTTCCACTGCCTTCAGTTATCTCTGCCTTCTCTCCTCTGTTATAGGAGAGAACTTAGGACCACTGGGGAGTGTGGCTAGAGAATTATGTCTCCCAGGTGCCTCTTCTTGATGCCTTAGTTTGTAGCCTGCCACAGTCTAGGGGAAAGGACCTTATTGGGAGACTGCTTGTAATAAGTCACAGTGTTGCTGGCCACTCACAAGGGAGTCTTGCCATTTGTTTCTCTTTTGTTTACCCATCTCAGAATGAAAATCCCTGAAATATTTAAAAGTATTGACTCTTCATTTGCCCAACATTATTAACAGGGAACAAAAGTTATTTCATACCCTCATTTTATCAGTTGTAAAAAGGACTCGAGGGACTTGGAGAGCTTCACAGCCGGCATCTGTGATACAACAGACTGCAAATCCTTCCAACGCGTTCAGTGTGCTAAATAATTAAGCACATGGAACTTAAACTCAAGGCCTTCTCTTAGGCCAAGAGAGTGGAGATGACCCATGCTCCCCAGTGAAGCATCCATGCTGGCTGAGGACAAGCCTTCCAAACTAGCACTGGGTGGCACTTTCTGACTCCAGTGAGTAAAAGGCAGCTGGAAATGGAAAGGACTGTAGACTCCATTAAGTGGAGGAGGTAATTTCTGGGCTTTCCTCAAGACCAAGACCTATAGAGTTATGGGTCTTAGTAATGAGCTAATGTGGGGTAATGCTCTTGTACCCTGTAAACATTTGTCACTTGCATTGGTTTAATAAAACACAGATTGGCCAGTAGCCAGGCAGAAAGTATAGGCAGGGTGACCAGACTAGGAGAAATCTAGGAAGATGAAAGACTCAGTCCACAGTCACCAGCCAGATGAGGAAGCAAGATGAGAATTCTTCACTGATAAAATGTACCAAGCCATGTGGCTAACATAGACAAGAATTATGGGTTAATTTTAGTTGTGAGAGCTAGTTAATAATAAGCCTGAGTAATAGGCCAAACAGTTTATAATTAATATAAGCCTTTGTGTATTTCATTGGGACTGAATGGTTGTGGGACCAGGCAAGACAGAAACTTCCATCTACAATGAGCCTTATCAGTAGAGCACAGGCATAGACTGTAGACTACAAGGAGAGAGGTCAGAATAGTGTCCATCTGCCATGTCTCTTGGATGCTTGCAGGCATCTCAGACTCAGTGAGTTCAAGGCCAGGTGGCTGCCTTTTTACCAAATGTAGTGCTTCTCTGGATGCCATGTCCTGTTGAAAGGAAACACAGCCCTGCAGTTCCTGTGGTGAAGTACACATGAGCACACCACCTCATCATGAGTCCCACAGCCTAGAATCTGGTCTTATTTAGACTTCTCAACTAATGTCCAATGTACCACGAGCAAACTGAATCCAGCACTGATCAATGACCTCCCCATCCCTGTGTGGAAGCTCCCAGCCAAGCCTCACTTGACCCAACTTGGAGTCAGACCAAGACCTACGGGCACCAGGAATGCTAGAACATGGCAGCTTGAGAACTGTGTGTCCATTCATAGGGTGCTGATTTAGAGCGCAGGCTTTGAAAGAACTGGGAAACTTCAAGACACAAACAATAATGTCTTATCCTAGCAGAAAGACCTTGTCCTGCTGAACAGAATGTCTCACAGAAATTGTCACCATTCAGAAAGCACCTTGGAAACCATCCCAGGGTGCTTGGTGTAATGACCCTCTGGCCCTCATCCTATCAGTATCCCCCATCCTCATTCCCACATCCCAAGATTGTTTGTGCATTTGGGCTCCTCTCAAACATAGTTTCCCCCAAAGTCTTTCAAGCAAGCCCTCCTTCCCCACGGCTCTACCGCTAACACCATGCTGCACACCCCATGTACCACAAACTTCCCGTTCTAGTTTTCTTTCTGTTGTTGTGATAAAAAAAATACTCTGACCCAAAGCAGCTTATGGGATAAAAGGCTTTATTTGGCTTCTGTTTCCAGGTCATAGTCCATTAATGAAGGAAGTCAGAGTAAGAACTCAAGCAAGAACTTGAATAAAAAAAAGCTATCAAGAGATACTGTTTGCTGCTTCACTCCAAGCTCATGCTTAGCTAGCTTTCTCACACATTCCAGATCCATCTGTAGAGAATGGTACCACTAACAGTGGTCTGGACACTTCTACATTAATTATCAAGACAATCCCCCACAGGCATGACCACAAATTGATCTGATCTGAGCAGTCATTCCATTGAGACTCCCTTCTTACGTGTCTCTAGGCAATGTCAAGACGACATTTAAATGTTAAGACAACTTAAATCTCCTACACCTCTGTATTGACTGGCATCCAGCTTTCTGTAGCGCCATGAAATCCAGACCTAAACTAAGCAGGAAAGATAGGGAAGGACATTATATATTCAACAAAGGAAAAATCCACCAAGAACACATTTCAATTCTTAACATCTAAGCACCGAACACAAGGGCACCCAATTTCATAAAAGAAAGACTACTACCATCTAAACTACATATTGACCCTCACACACCAATAGTGGGAGACTTCAATACCCCATTCTCTCCAAAAGATAGGTAATCTAGACAAAAGCTAAACAAAGAACTATTGGAACTATTTGATGTTATAGACCAACTGAACCCAACAGATATTTATAAAACATTTCACCCAAACACAAAAAGATACCTTTTTCTAAGTATCTCATGGAACTGTCTCCAAAACTGACCACATATTCCAACACAAAGCAATTCTCACAGATAGAATAAAATTGAAATAACAACCTGCATCCATTGGGTTAAAGCTGGATATCAACAACAACAGAAACAACAGGAAGCTTACAAACTCATGGAAACTGAACAACTCTCCACTGAATAAAAAATAGGTCAAGACAGAAATTAAAGACTTTCTAAAACTGAATGAAAATGAATAGCCAATATACTTCCAGTACACAAAGAAGGTTATTCTAAGGAGCAAGTTTATAGCACATAGTGCCTACAGAAAAATAAAATAAAAATTAAAAAACTGGAGCTATCTTAAACTGGTAACTTTTTGGTTTTTTTGACAAGGTTTCTCTGTATATGCCTGGCTATCCTGGGACTCTTTCTGTAGACCAGGCTGACCTCAAACTCATAGAGATCCATCCACATACCTCTACCCCCAAGTGCTGGGATTAAAGGACTGTGCCACTACTACCCAGCTCAAACTTAATAGCACACCTGAAATCTATAGAACAAAAAGAAGAAATTACACATAAAAGAAGTACATGGCCATAAATAATCAAACTCAGGGCTGAAATCAATGAAACAACAACACAAACAAAACAATACAAAGAATCAATGAGACAAAGAGTTGGCTTTGAGAAAATCAATAAAATTGACAAATTCTTACCCAAATTAACTAAAAAGCAGAGAGAAGACCAAATTAACAAAATTAGAGATGAAAGGGGAACATAATGCCAGACCCCAAGGAAATGCAGAGAATCATAAGGACATACTTTAAAAACCTGTCCTTTGCCAGATTGGAAAATCTAAAAGAAATGGATAATTTTCTCAATGCATCCAACTAACCAATGTTTAATTAAGATCAGATAAACAATTTAAACAGATCTATGACCTATAACTCCCAGTAAAAAGTAGCAATAATTAAAAGTATTCCAACCAAAAGAAGCCCAGGGCCAGATGATTTTAGTGTAGAATTCCATCAGTATTTCAAAGAAGAGTAAATGCCAATCACTACTCCTAAAATTATTCCACAAAATAGAAACAAAAGGAACATTGCCCAATTCCATTTATGGGGCCAGTTACTCTGATACCCAAACCAAATAAAGACCCAACAAAGAGAATTGCCTATTAATTTCTTTTATGAATGTAGATACAACAATTCTCAAAAAAAAATGCTTGCAAACTAAACACAAAGACACATCAAAATGGTCATTATGATCAAGTAGGCTTCATCCCAGAGATTCAGAGATGGTTCAACATATGTAAATTGATAAATATAATCCACTTTATAAACAGAATGAAAGAAAAAGAACACATGATATTGTCAGTAGATGTAGAAAAGACCATTGATAAAATCCAGAGTCCTGGAGAGATTAGGGATACAAGGGACATATCTCAAGATAATAAAACAAGAATAAGACAGAATACAGCAAGAGCATATCCAGCTTCAACCTAAATAAAGAGAAACTCATGGTATTTCCACTAAAATCAGGAACAAGACAAGGTTGTCTACTCTTTCCATACTTATTCAATATAGTACTTGAAGTCTTAGCTAGAGCAATAGGACAACTAAAGGAGATGAAGGGATACAAACTGGAAAGTAAGAAGCTGAAGTATCCTTATTTGCAGATAATATGGTAGTATACATAAGTGGTCCTAAAAATTCCACTGGGAAACTCCTACAACTGATAAACACTTTCAGCAAAGATTAACTCACAAAAATCAATAGCTTTCCTTTATACAAATAACAGACTGAGAAAGAAATCAGGGAAACAATACATTTCACAATAGCCTAAAAATCATAAAATATCTTAGAGTAACTCTAATCAAGCAAGTGAAAGACTGGTATGAAAAATCTTTAAGATACTGAAGAAAGAGATTGAAGAAGATATCAGAGGATGGAAGGATTATTAATGTTCATGGATCAATAGAGTTAAACTAGTAACAATAGCCATCCTACCAAAAGCAATCTTCAGATACAATGCAATCCCCCATCAAAAGTCTAACAGAATTTCTTTGCAGATCATGAAAGGGTAAATTTCTGCTTCATATGGAAACACAAAAAAAGCCAGAATAGCTTAAATAATCCTGAATAATAAAAGAAACTGCAGGAGGTATCACCATCCCCAACCTCAAATTGCACCACAGAGCAATAGTAGTAAAAACAACATGGTACTGATACAAACAGACACATCAATCAACAGAATTGAGCTGAAGATTCAGACATAAATATACCCAACTGTGGATACCTGATTTTTTTTATAAAGAAGTCAGAAATTAACTCTGCAAAAATGACAGTATCTTCAACAAATGGTGCCGGCCAAGCTGAATAGCTACATGTATAGAAGAATCCAAATAGGTTTATACTTATCACCTTGTACAAAACTCAACTCCAAATAGCTCAAAGGCTTCAGCATAAACCCAAAACCACTGAATCTGGTCAAAGAAAATGCGGAGAACTGACACAAGAAAAGGACTTTCTGAACAGAACACCAATAGCAGAGGCATTAAGTTCAACAATTAATAAAAATGGAACCTCATAAAACTGAAAAGCTTCTGCATGGCAAAGGACACCATCATTCTAAGAAAGCAACAGTCTACAGAATAGAAAAATAATTTTGCCAACTATACATCCAATAGAGGTCTAATATTAAAAGTAAACAATGAACTCAAAAAACTAGATAGCAAAACAAATAGCCCAATTTAAAAATGGGGTACAGACCAAAACAGAGAATGTTCAAATGATGAAGCGCAAATGTCGGAGAAATCCTTTAAAGTCATATTTATCATCCTTAGTTATCAGGGAAATGCATATCAAAACTACTTTGGGATCTCATCTTGCACCTGTCAGAATGGCCAAGGTCAATAAAAAATGACAGCTCTTGCTAGAGAGGATGTGCAGTAAGGGGAACACTCATCCATTGCTGGTGGGAATGCGAACTTGTACAGCCACTAAGGAAATCGGTGCAGTGGTTCCTTAGGAAGCAAGGGATTGATCTACGGCAAGATCTGGCTATACCACTCCTGGTCATACACACAAAGGATGCTTCACCCTACCACAGAGACACTTTCTCAACCGTATTCGTTGCTACTCCAGTCATAATAGCTAGAAACTAGAAACAACCGAGATGTACTTCAACAGATGAATGGATAAAGAAAATGTGGTACATTTACACAACGAAATATTATTAAGCCATTAAAAATGAAAGCATGAAATTTGTGGGTAAAGGTATAAAAGCAGAAAAAAAATCATCCAAAGAGAGGTAACCCAGATCCAGAAGACAAATTTGGTATGCATTTATTTATTAGCTGTTAAGTCAATGATAACCTAGCTTCACTCCATAAACCACAGAAATCAGATACAGAGTAAGGGACTAGAAGTGGGAACAGATGGATTTCTCTAGGAAAGGGAAATGGAAATAGATAGTTATTGATGGATAGAGAGTTGGAAGAGGAAGATAAAGTAGGGAAAGGGCGAGAAGAGGGGGGATGAGGGAGGGCATGTGGGGAGGGACAGTTAAAATTAAGGACTATTTGAGAAGTAATATGAAAACCTAAAACAGGAAAAGCTTCTAAAATATATACACATATTAAGGCCATCCAAATGAAATTTCCAAAGGGGAGACAGAGCCCCAACTGCACAACTCTTGTCACCGAATGAAGTTTTCAGTACCAGGGTTTGGTTACATCTAATTGAATTTTTGGTCACAGTAGTCCCATGGGAAGCCCCAAACAACCCAGAGTCTTGCCAAGACTATAGGTTGCTCTTCACACACTGAAGGCAAGGCCCCATTGGTGAAGATAATACCTACACAACTCATTGAACATGGAGAAGCCAAGCTTGTGCTGACATTGTGCCTTCACCCCTGTGTTCTAGCGTCTTTGGTACAGAAAGGTACTCTACATGCTACCAAAGGAGAAACGCAAACAGCAACCCAACACAAACATTTTGATCTACAATGGTGTCCTGCCTGCAAATACGATAGTGCAATGTTTGTGCAAAACTTGTGGGAGTCACCAACTAATAGGTTTGACGTAAAGCCTACTCCACAGTATGGAACCCAAACCTAACTGCTTGTGTGACCTGACCAAGAACCTGAGACTAGATAGCTCAGGAACCTAGGGAAAATCAGATAATACCATTTCTAAAAGACAGCAATAAAATAACTCTTAATGACATTCTGCTATAGGTGTGCCTTGCCCAACCATCGTCAGAGATGGTCCCTTCTGTAGCAGATGAGAACAAATACAGAGACTCAGAGCAGAGAATGAGAGGCCTTGGGACACTCAGCCTTAAACAGGATGTCTCCTCCATCAAATCCCTCCCCTCAGGGCCTAGGGAGCCCTGCAGAAGAGGAGGCAGAAACAGTGTCCTTTGAACATATATTATGCCTTCCTGTTTAGTGTTCTTATGACATTCCTAAGTGTACAAACAAGTGGTCTCTGAATCTAGACCTGTTTCTTGTGCCCTTTCTTGGGCTCTTTTCCTTCTGTTTATTTTAGTTTGTCCTGTACTGGTGTATTAGCTTTTGTTTTATCTTATTTTATTTAAAAAGGAAGGAAGGAAGGAAGGAAGGAAGGAAGGAAGGAAGGAAGGAAGACTAACCACTGCACCCTCTAGCATAAATGGCCATGGGTACCAGCCTGCTTGTTTCTGTATGGACCTCTCCAGTGACAATAGGCAGCCTCTATTTCTCTCAGACTTGCTTTCTGTTTACCAGTCATTCACACTTCTCATAAAATCTTCTGATACTATTTATGTAATATTTTTAAATTCTGTTTCTTAATTGTTGGATTTTATGTAAAAAAACTTGGTATTTACCTGATTCTGGTAATCACAATCAATGTAACTTATTCATTCTGATAATTGCTCTATGGCCTTTTTGAAGTTTCTCCTAATCAAACAAGTTGCATCCAAATAACCTATTCCTCTTCTTCCAAGTCTCATGCATTCCAGTACCAGTGCTTGAGGGCACAGGCTAAGGTCTCCAAGTCAGCACTGGAATGAAGCAGAATGTCTTGGGTGTAAAAATGTCTTTGTTTCATGGCTAGAAAGACGTTCAGCAGTCAAGAGTGAGTAGTACTCTTACAGAGGAACCAAGTTCAGTTTCCAGCACCCACCTTGGGTGGCTCACAACCATCTCTAACTCCAGGAGAAATCCAATGCTTGCCTACGGCCTCTGCAGGAACTTGCACTCACATGCATGGGCGTACACATACACACATGCATACACATAATTAAAAATAAAAGCCAAAATCATTAAAAGATAAAAAAAGTCTTTAGCTCACCAAGTGGGGTCTACCGCCACATTAAAGAGTATCCACCTAGTCAAAGTCTAAGCTAATTTCTTCAGTGAATGTTAGTGTCTTCCAAAGTCTTCTCTGCCTACTAAGAGGGCCTTTTTCTCCTAGTTTATTCTGTTAATACGGTAAGTTGCTTCACTATTTTTGCATGCTTGCTTTAAATCATGATATACGTAGCATACAGAAATACAAAGATCTTAACTGTTTGATGAGCTTCAAACAGTTAAGATCTTTGTATTTCTGTATGCTATAGTCTAGTGCTCTCTCCTGTCATTTCCTTGTTTTCTCCCTTGTCCTCCCAGCTATGAGTGACAGCCTTCACCACAGACTGTATTTGGATGTCAGGCAAATAAAAACATGCAGTGTACGGGCCTTTGCCCTCGATTTCTAGCTAGAGATGATTCTGAGCTGTATCCATTCTGTTTAATATGTGGTTGGTTCATTTTTTAACTGCCAAGTAATGTTCCGTTGTCTGCTTAATTATGCTATTCATTGTATACTCAGCCATATTCAATTTGTTTGCCTCATCTCCCACAACCAGGCTTTTCGTTTATTTTCAGTTTGGGCTGGTTATGAATAGCATCCCTGTAAACATTTTCACACAGTCTTTACAGTGACACACGGCGCAATTGCTCAGTCCCATAATAGACTGAAGTCCAGTGACCTTTCTAAATGAATCCACCATGCTCAGTGGTAGATTTCCTGTGTGGACTCACATTACCTGCAGCTAAAAGCATTTTGGCATCCTCTAAGCCACTTTTCATTTATTTCTTTTTATTCTTAATGCATTAGCAAGATCTTCCATATAATTTTCAGAAGTGGCATGAATGACTCTCCCAGCTTTGCTTCTGCCTTATGGAGAAAATGTTCAATGTTTTACCAATAAATTGCTAGACTCTTGTCCATTATTTGGCTAGATTTTTCTTCCATTAGGGTCATCCTATGTAGCCCTGGATGGTCTAGAACTTACAATAGCTTCCCAAGTGTCATGACTATAGCTGTGGGGCTTCCAATGAATGTTCTCTATAAGGCCTTTAAAATTATTTCTCCTGTTGCAATAGGGTCTTTACCATGATGAGGTGAGGCACCTGACCATTCACTTTTATTGTATCTACTAAGATAGCTATGTGGCATGTCAGCGGGTAATGTCACTGTGTAGGACTTGCTTAGGTAATCATATTGCTGAGACTGCATTAGGGCATGTTCCTCGTCAGGTACAGAAGACATTACCTAGCAGATGTACCATCCTTGTCCTCTGGCTCTTATCGTCTTTCTGACCCCTCTTCTGTGATGATCTCTTGTGTTTAAAATATATGAGTTGGGGCTAGAGAGCTACATTAGTGGTTAAGAGCACTGACTGCTCTTTCCAGGGATACAGGTTCAATCCCCAGCATCCACATGGTAGCTCAAACCCAACTATAGCTCCACTTCCAGGAGATATAGCACCCTCCTTTGGCCTCCATGGGCACTTCACTCACAAACATATACACACATACATAGAAATATGATGTGGGAGGTCCTTCTATGTGTTGCTTTTATTGGTTGGTGAATAAAGAATTGCTTTGAGACTATGGCAGGGAAGAACAGAACTAGGTGGGGAAAGCTAGGCTGTATGCTGGGAGGAAGAAGGGTGGAGTCAGGGAGACACCGTGGAGCCGCTGTCAGAGATATACACGCTGAAACTTTGCTGGTAGGCCACAGCCTCGTGGCAATACACAGATTAATGGAGATGGGTTAAATTAAGATGTAAGAGTTAGTCAATAAGAAGCCAGAGCTAATGAGCCAAGCAGTCATTTAAATAATACAGATTCTGTGGGATTATTTCATGGCTGGGCAGCTGGGACCAACGAGCAGCCTCCATGCAACAGAAATAAAATTAATTTCTATAAAAAATACTTTCTATGATGATCTATATCTGCTGGAAAAAGAAACTTCTTTGATGAAGGGTGAGATTTACACTTATCTGTGGGTATAAAGGATGTGTATTTGGAAAACAGCTATGAATTATATTGGTTTAGTAAAGAGGCATTAGTAGGCTTTCCTCTAGGGTTCATGACACCAGCCATTGGTAGTTGGCTAGTTCTGAGTATCAGGCATGAATTCCCTCCAGAACCCAACTAGATAAAAAGCAACCGGCAATTAATGGCTCCTAAGAGGGAACCAGTGACATCAGTCTTCTCCAGAAACAAGCCCACTGATAGGCTGTCCATTTTCAAGTACTCAATCCTAAGTAAGTTATAT
>LOJH01066117.1:1720-11845 GCA_001685095.1 Ellobius talpinus | reverse complement strand
ATGTTGAGGTCTTTGATCCATTTGGACTTGAGCTTTGTGCATGGCGATAGATATATTTCTAATAACACACACATTCACATACACACATGTATATTTAACAGCAATTAAGGAAAAAATGGTGAGTGTGGGCTACATGGAAAGGTTTGAATGGAGGAAAAGGAAGGGGAAATGATGTGATTATATTATAATCTCAAAAAATAAATAATTAAAAATGATCCATTATAAATAAGAACAGTAGAAGGATTTCTGTGTTCTTGGGAAGCATTGCTTTTTAAATTTGAACATTTAAATTTTGTCTTGTACAAATTTTTTTCCTTCTTTAAGTTAAAAGAAACTACCTATGCTGTGTTGTTATCGCCTCTCCCTGTTTGTCAAGACTTAGTAGCATCCTGCTTGCTTGATGGCCTCTGCCGACCATCGCTCCAATTTCCAAAATCTGTGAGATTACATGGTCCAGGGAATCTTAGTTCACAGAACTTATCACTTCTAATGCAATCATTTTCTCTATGGAGAGTTTTCTGTTTAATTTATGGAAAAATAATTGTAACTATTAATTATATTTTAGCTCAATTTCAAATAATAAATTATTTTTCTGAGTATTTACATTCAGTGTTTAGTAAATACACCTTCCCAAGGGCTTCTTCCTTTTAGTAAAGAAATTATTAACTCCCATGGCAAACCTATGCCATAGGCTACATTGTCTTCCTTCTTTACTAAGGGAATTTGAAGGACAGAAAGTTTCGATAATCTGCCTTAGGTTCTGCAGCCACAACGTGTGTTCTGCTCAATACTATGAGAAGAAACTGGCATTGTGAAGGTTCCTTTAACTTCAGAGTCAACTAGTTCTTATTCTTCTCTGATGCAGCCACCCTGAGTGCCTCAGAGGTATTACTGTGGCAGAGATTTTTTTTCCCTCCCCACTGTGGTTACCAGAGGTTCTTTCTCAACACCACTGTTTCATATATCATTAAAATGGATTTTTTTCCAGGACTTGCCCTCACCTGGCGCTAGAGTGTGAAAGGTTTCTTTGGTTGATGCAGAGATAAACCTATGAACGCAAGAAGTACAAACAATGAGGAGCAGGATGCGACCTAACTGCAGCAGTGGAAGATGCTGAGAAACAGCTGTGCTGTGGTGATTTCCAGCAGGTGCATGGGCACAGAAAGAAGTCCAGTTCGCTGCTTTGTGGGAGTAGGGCCATGTGCGGCCGTGGGAAGCTGTCTTCTTTACAACTCATTTCTGCTTTCCTAACTGCAGAAAACCCTGACATGTTTACGTAGTGAAGAGAGCCCTTAACATAATGGAAGTAGAGACAAGATGGACTCTACACTTCTTGGACATTTGGCCTACTGCCTTTCTGTTTGCTTATTGCCAGATTTTGATATTAGAATGGCCTCACTCACTGCTGAGATATTTTTCTCTGTGTATGTGTTTGTGTGTGTCTCTGTGTCTGTGTATGTATGTGTGTATGTGCATTGTATGCATGTGTGTGTGTGTGAATGGGTACATGGGTGTGTGTCTCCCATTCTGTCCTGTGTTATTTCTCTACAGAAAACTTTCCTGTGTCTCCATTTAACATAGAGAAGAAGTAATTACCTCGACTTTCTGGTACCTTTCTGCTTGCACAGTGCACTGTTTACCCATTTCTCCGCATTCTCACCACAGTTGCTTTCCTCTCTCTCTCTCGTCTTCCCTTTCGGAAATTGCCTTCAGGATGTCCTGCTCTATCAGCTCTGGTTGCCTTACTTTCCTCACTCGTATTAGCCTATATTTCCTTAATCATCTTATCACAGCATTTAATTTTTTAATGCTTGCATGTCTTATATATGAGAATGCAAGAAGCACAGGTATTTTATGGGCGGTTGTTTATTTCTAAGGACTCAAAACAAGTGCGTGGTATGATAGACATGAAAAAAAATTGATGAGTAAACGAAGAACCCAGGAATTAAAGATCTATTTTCCTTTAAAACATGCTTCTTCTAAATAATTATGCTAAAATAGTATCTTGGGAGGTGCTCCCAGGAAGACAGATACTAGATGCGGACTTGGGCATGTGGTAACCCACTCATTCATAATTGTTTAGGCAATTTGTTATTTAGTATCAGTATTTGGCCAAATAAGTTTATTTTTAATTTTTTTATTCATTTTGCATACCAACCACAGTCCCTCCTCCCTCCACTCCTCCTATTCTCCCCACCTCACATCCATTCCTCAGAGAGGGTAAGGTCTTCCATGGGGAGTCAATAAAGGCTGGCATATCAAGTTGAGGCAGGACCAGGTCCCTCCACCCCTGCATCAAGGCTGAGCAAGGCATCCCACCATAGGGAATGGGCTCCAGAAAGCTAATTCATGCCCTATGGATAAATCCTGGTTCCACTACCAGGGACCCAACAAACAGACCAAGCCACACAACTGTCACCCACATTCAGAGGGTCTTGTTCAGTCTGACAGGCTCACCAGATGTCAGACCAGAGTCCATTCAAATCAGTTTTTATTTCAGGCTAGTTAGTGGAAAATAAGCCAACCCACAACACGACTTACTGGTCATGAATAAAGAAATTAGCTATTGACTGCTTTCAGTCATTGACCTTTAGCTGCCTATAGATTCTTAGAAAATGATCAACCAACCACTAAGTGCCTATAAATCCACAGGGAGGATTGGGGGAGACAATGATCTTTCAAAAGTAATACAGGAAGTGAGATGCTTCTAACATGCAACATTGGCTGCTCTGATGGCCTTTTAAAAGCTTAACTTACTATTACTTCATTTGCTTGTCTTTGTTAGAATGATTGATGACACACACTTACTTTTGTATATTTTAATTATTTAAAGTTTATTTTCTCATATTAAGGTTCCACATGCCAAATATTTATGTCCTGAAAAATACCTCTTGTTAATGAAGTATAAAAAATGAGGAGTTATTTATTTATTTAGTCATTTTATTGCATAACTATCCTTGAAAGGGTTCGGAAGACACTGATTTTATTTATTCTATCTAATAATATGATATATATTATCATATAGTCCTATGATTTAAATGCACAATATGATTTTTAAAGATGTGGATATTTATACTATTTTAAAATGAATTAATTGAAATATAAATTAGTACATACTTGTCCTGATTATTATACTGTTTACTATCTAATGCTTATAGGTTTATTTTACATATGTAATATATTAGCTAGCATGTTTATTTTATTTTTTGTCTTATGGCATACATATAATGCATGGATGATGATAGTCGAAGCAAGAAATTCTGTTTCAGGATTAGCACTATTAATTTGCAAGGGGATTGATTTTATGATCACTGTCTTTTCATTTCCAGCTTTACACTGTTCATTTTTCCATGTTGGCAAAATAATTCTTACAATCTGCCAACAATTTCCTTGGCTATTTATTGTACATTGCCTTAGTGGATGAGTGGGAACTTCATGAAACTGCTTCAGTTTTAGTTAGATGGAATAACTGATTTTCTTCTAATTTGCATTCGTCCCAGAGAATTATATGTTAATAAGTAAGGAAAATCAAACAAAATCCATCAAAGTGCAAGTATTCTGGCTCAAAGTTAACAAAGAGCACAATTGAGGAAATTCAAAGTCCTTAACTGTTTACTGATTATTGCTGTATTATGTTTAAGTCACTCCCTGGAGTTGTAAAAATGAACTGTTTCAAAGAAACGGTTTCAAATGTTTTGGATTTTTTAAAAAATAAATATCAGGAAATTTTCTAAATTCCTAGAAATGCTCTAAATTCTCTGAAAGTATCAGTTAAGTGTTCAGAAACATATCGGAAGCAAAGTTCCATTTTTTTTACTGAGGAGATAGCTCAGTAAGAACCCTTGCTCTGCAAATGTGAAGAAATCAGTTCAAACCCACAGCACTCACCTAAAAGCCAAGCGCGGTGGATGTGCCTGTACCCTGCACCGGAAGTGGAGAAAGGGAGCTTCCTGGGCCTGACTGGCCAGCCAGCGAACCTGCAATGGAGATCTTGCAGTTCAGTCAAAGACCCTAGTCTCAGTAAGGAAACAAATGCGTGTTATCCTCTTCCCACCTCCATATGCATGCTTATGGGTTAGTAGTCCGGAACACGCACTTGCAGGCACCACACACACAGCGCTTTCAGATAAAAAAAATAGTGTGGGTAAAATTCCAAACATTTGTAATAATGTACAGAAAGTATTCATTTGCTCTTATTTGATCTATTTGTGAATTCTGTGTCTAGAAATGTATGTGAATGTATGGGTGATATATAATAATTATTGTAATATATATATATATTACAATAAGTGGACAGGAGAAAAGATTGGTGGGTAAACCATTTGCTGCATTAGCCTGGTGGCTTCAGTTTGGTCGTTGGAACCCATGTAAAGGTGAAAGAAAGAACTGACTCCACAAAGTTGTCCCCCGTCTCCATACATGCTCCATGGCACATGCACTCACACCTCCCTCACCCCAACTCATACAATTAAAAAAAAAACCCACAAGCTAATAATCTGTGGTACAAATTCCGAGATTTCTTTAACTAGCAAAATTGTTTTTTTGCGGGGGTGGAGTGGGGTTCGGGGTGGGGTTGGAGAATGACTGAAGGTCTTACTGTGATGGTCACACATTTATATCGTACATAGGACAAGGTATCTATTATATGTTAACAGGTTAAAGCAGACCTTTTGCATGTTATTAAAAACCCATTCTTTGCAAGAAAACAAAACCATCCAATTTATACATAAAAATGCATCTCCATCATATAAACGCCTAAGACAGAAGACAAAAGAACAAAATGTGTGTTTCCTCTTGCCCTTCCCACACTCATGCCTGTTGGAAGTAAAAACTGCTATTAGTTCAGCGTGTTTCATTTTAGTGAAAGATTCTAGCCATATCCAAATGTGCACTTTGTTAAAATATGTTTGTAACTGGGGTCATAATGCACATTCCTTTAGCTGGGTTGGAGGAGATAAACATTCTTTGTAATTAAAGAGATTGGCTTATATGGCCAAAGGTCACCCTTTGTTATTTTCTCAATCCACCACTGCCTTGTGTGGTCTCACTAAGTGACTCTCACATTTTTCCACAGCCCTCGTGAGGAACAGGGACCTTGCCCGCAAGAGCACCAACTTCTTCTGTAAGAAGGTTGTGTTTTAAGCAAGAAACACTGCTTTTAAAAAATAAGAACCTTAGCTGGGCAGTGGTGGCACACGCCTTTAATTCCAGCACTCGGGGAGGCAGAGGCAGATGGATCTCTGTGAGTTCGAGGCCAGCTTGGTCTACAAGAGCAAGTTCCCGGCCAGATTCTTTTTATTTTTCTGTGATAGGTGTTTACGGACTCTGCCTATATCCTTTTCTGTGTTTACGATAATGACTACAGAGATACCCCATATTAACTTCTCGTATCGACCGTGGAGTAATTATTAAATGATTCCAGTTCTTTTACTGATGTTGATTTTTCTTTTTACTCTCGACCTTTTGTGCCCTTCCTGTCTTCTCTCTTTAGCACTCACATTTTTTGCATCAGTTTTGAGGGTGATGAGTGTAGCGGAGGGTGCCTGAGACACGGCAGTTGTATCACGTTCTTTTGTCTAGGAAGACATTCTGTGCATCGTTGGATATTTAGTAATATCCCTGGGCCCCACATTCCAGGTGCCAGGAGAAACTGCCCGGCTGACACAATGAAGAATGACTCCTGAAATTTTCAAATATTTCAGATCAACATCTCTAGTTGATGCCAGTGTTTGACTAGGAAGGGTAACATGGGGCAGTTACTCAAATAGAGAATTTGGAATAAGTAGCATTTCTGAACCCACAAACACTTTCTTACATATATTTTTCCTGGTCCGGGTCACAGTTTACTCTAAAGTATGATTAAAATTGTCTAAAGTACAACAGTACCAAGTCTGAGCTCCATTTATACACAGTTGATACAGACTTAGGAAATAGAATACTTTTACATAAAAAGTTCTATTTAACTCTTAAAAATGTCCTCATTTCCATATAAAATTATGAGTAGCTGAAGATCTCAAGCTAAGATCTTTTATGTTGTCACAGCAGCTCATGCAGAATGGTATTTCTTTGTCCTTGTAAAAAAGCATGTTAAGGTAAAGCTGATGTGTATGTAGTTTTCATTTCTTTGCAAAAGGGAATTCAGGGGTAGATGATGCATTGCAAAAATCTAAATCGATTTTTCTTAGCATTGGTTCTTTAATATGCACATATATGCAATTAAAATGTAATAGCAAAGAGGAGTTGTAATGTGTCACCTAAGATTTGGGAACCTCAGGGACAGTTCTATGCTAGGGGACATTTTCAGATAGATGGCGGTCATCTTCGAGATGTCACAGCTGGCTACTATCCTGAAGAAAAGGACTAGAATAGCGGCTTTCCTGACCAGATATCTGAGACTGCTTCACAAAGTGTTTCCTGTATTTTACACTTAATATTTTTGTATCTGCCCTTAGTATATAATCATGCTTAATGAATTTCCTGTTGATTTTAAAATAAATTTCTATTATGGAATATTTTAAAAGAATTGTCTATTTTTAATGACAATGCCCACAGCACAGAGTTAAATCACTTCCTTTCCAGGAACAATGCCTGACTTTGAACTGAAAATCATACCATGAAATTTGAGCATTTTACTCATTTAAATGCACCATATTTTTCTTTTTATTTTGAATACAATTATTTTATAAATTGGAAATATCCCAATCTTTTTTAATTTCCCTTTTTAAAAATGACTGGAAGTCAGTTTTAAAATATTTGAAAATGGCAAATCTTTTCATAATAGAAAACTGAAGTGGTTGTTTTCAAAGGAATCCAAACCATGTTCTATAAACCAGTAATATATTTAATGCTTATACTGATTCTAAGTAGAGTAATAAGAGTTATTTTTCCCATAAACTGGAGAGCAAGTACAATTAGTAAAAATTACTATCCTAACAGTGACATCTATGCCACTAATGCTGATGGAAAAGAAAGCTAAGCGTGTGCAGTGTAATGAGAAAAATGATTCTTTTGTATGGATTTGCTATACCGCCAATAATATTTGAGTATTGTTTCGAAAAATTTTAACATTCTTATTTAAATAAAGCATTTTAAAACTTAACTGTGCTTCAACCGGAAATGCATCACTATCTTTCCCCTGTTGCATCCTTACAAATAAATAAAACTGTAAGAAAGGTACAGAGGTTAAACGTTAGTGAGGAGTCACTTACCATCTTGGAAAGTATCCCTCACCACTGGATGAAGGAACACATTTGTGTCCAGTGAAGCTTCATCCCTTGATTCAGAAAGGTTTTAGTTTTAAACAGGAATTTTCTGGAACATGTTAAAATTACCGGCGTCATTACTTTTAAATATTATGCACAGTGAACTCCACTGAATATTAACTATCATGGAGCACCCCTCATCTAGGGCCTTTATGCCTTAGAATGGAGAGGAGATTGCTCTTAGCTCTTCAGGATAGTAAAGGGAATCACAATACAACCTTCTCTTTAATTATTTGTTAATTTATTGTTGTTGTTCTCAGCTCATAAACTTTAGTGCTGGTTCAGTTGAAGGAGAGAACAGAAGGTGATTCTGGCCTTCTTAATTCTAGATCTCCTCAGGAATGCTATTAAAAAAACGATTCAAACGTGTGGCTGGGTATACTTACTGTTCACGGTGGCTTTTGATAATCCACGTTTATAGCTATTCTTTTATAGGCATTTCTAAGCGGTGTCTTAGTTTTCTTTGCAAAGCTGAAGTGCTGTGTTGTTTCAGTTGCTTCATGAAGGTTTCTGTTAGAAACTCAAGTTTCACTTGTTCCTGTTACTTGGATGTCTGTAGTGAGGGTTACATTATTTAAAATTGTAGACTTTGTGGCTAAGAGGAGCGTAATTGCTAACCATTTCCATTCCTTTATGACCCCAGCTTTGGCCTTCAGTACCTCTTGCCTGATAATTTTGAAACCCTTTAACTTTCCTCTCAGATTTTCCTGTTCTTTCCCTCATTCAATGCCACTCTGATTGGGTTTCATCTTGGACAAAAGCCTCCAGAATCCTGCATCAAGTCAAGACATCTTTTTCTCTATTCCCTTGACCTTCTGCCCTCTCCTTGTATTTATTACTCCTACACTACACAAATTTACCATCATGTGAGATTAGGGAATTTTAAATTTGCTTTGTAGTTCTCACTCCTCTTTTATTAAGTTTTCCAAAAAAATATAAATTTATTTGTGTGTGAATTCCTACACCCCCTTTCAAGGTTCAGCAGGCATTTTGTCTCTCCTCTTAAGAATCTTATGTTCTCTCTGAATTCTTTGCAAATGGGTACATATCTTTGTTCTGGAAATGCCACTGTAATTCTTGTGGTTTTATTTCATTTTACTTTTTATGGCTAGATTGCAATCTCAGGGTATAGGAAAGATTCAGGTTACAGAGTCAGGCATATCTGGTTTCCGATCCATTTCTTATTTATATATGCCTTAGGTAGGGACTATCTGTGGTGACAATTCTTCTGATTTTTTTGTTCGAGCCAGGGTTTCTCTACAGCTTTGGAGCCTGTCCTAGAACTAGCTCTTGTAGCCCAGGCTGGCCTTGAACTCACAGAGATCCACCTGCCTCAAGAAAGAATTCTTCTGTATTCCTTGCATGTAAAGTGGTTTGTTGGCAATAACTAAGAGTTTGAAGGATAAAGAAGGCTTATTTATGGAGGAATGCTATTTTAATATTTAGTTAAACGATATTCTGAAGAATCTCAGTGTTTTGGCCACCCACAGAGAAATAGCTTCCTTATCAAAATAAAAGCACGCTATAGACACAGTGAAGGAGTTTGTGTGTGGGAATGGAATGTGAAATGCACCATTCAAGGAGTAGCTGAAGATGGCTTTGTCATGTGTATGTGTATTTCTACATTTGGAAAAGATTGTTTTCTTTTCTTTTTTTTCAAGTTCAATATGACCTCAATTCTGACTCCTAATGCCAATTTCTAGTTTTGAATGGGGAAATTGATATGGCATAGTAGTCGATTGCACGATATCTCAGTCTCTCAGCTTTATTTATTCATGAAATCTTTCCTATTCATAACATTGTTGGGACAGAAGAAAAACCCTAGTGTGTTTGCAAATAGGATATGTAACTTAAATAATGGAGCCATATAATTAGGCTCCTAAAAAGAATAACTTGCTTTCATACTGTTCCTGTTTCTGGGATGGAAGATGCAGTGTACGTAGCATAGCAGAAAAGTCTCATCGCTAGCTGCATTTATCTTAAACTCAGCCTGAAGGGCTAGTGGCTTGTGTTTGGGCGGAAAGAACACTAACACAAATCTTAACATCAGAAAGGTGCCTCGGTCCCGACCTTCAGGCTGTTCGTATGCAGGTGTTTGAGGTTACTCTGGCAGGCGTCTCAGGTGACTCTGCACACGGTCTTGCATTTACTCAGGGCTGAATGAGTAGATGACTGGATTTCAGTGCTATTAATTAAATTTGTAGAAGAGCTTCTCGTACCTCTAAATCGTTTTCCTGGCAATGTTCTATAACTTAGCCCTGTAAAAATCATTGCTTGGTGGATGAACAAAGTGACAGCAAACTTTTCAGCACCCTCTTTTCAAGAAGGAAAATAGTATTTCAAGGTCATTTAAAATGACCACAAAAATGTCTATCCCACACTGGAGGCCTCTAAGACACTGAATAGCCTGAGTAGGGAGCCTCAGCTTGATTTCTTCAGACATGTAAAACATGATTTCCTTAAAGGTGTAGATTCATTTTTATTCTGCTGAACTCAATGGCAAGTATGCAAGTAAACACAGAGCTAATAAAAACTGATACTTTAATTAATATGTATTTTGCAAAGCCTCAGTATAGTTAAACCTCTTTTTCATGCCCTAAAACATTTTAATTATACTGTTAATGTATTATAATAATGTATCCTCTCCTTTTTGCTATCTGATCTCATGTGCCCATTCCTCAGCCTCTAAAGGAGCAGGCAGAGTGGATGAATTTTGGAAGTTTCCTTCCATTCAGTCGCACCTCCACTGTTGGAGCCTGCCTGTAATTCCTCCAATTGTTACTTGCTGCCGTCACATGCAGTCCCGACAGTCCGTCTTGAGCTCCGTGGAATCAGGGGCCTACAGCCAAATTTGCAAACCCCC
>LOJH01066112.1:0-10383 GCA_001685095.1 Ellobius talpinus | reverse complement strand
CCTATACTTCCTGCCTGGCCAATCAGAGTTTATTTAAAACATGATTGACAGATTGCAGACAATTCTCTCGTGCCACTTTTTATATATATTCAGTTTTGATTAGCCACCTACTATCCTTTCCACTACCTCACCTGTCTTTCCTCATCCCTGCTTTACCCTTTAGCCACCAGTTTTTCCTCCTCTTCTTTAATATCACACGTGTTCTACTAGCCCTCCAGTTATATTTTTAGTTAGGCTATGACATAGTATGCTTCCATTTGACTTTTCATACACCCTCCTTTTGGGTCAGCCCTCCTCCACATCTGGTTTTCCTCCATACTACCACACCCCTCCATGCTCAAGTCTTTCCATGTCCAATATTTCATCTCTCTATTTTAATTTCAATATAATCTAGTATCTGCCTCCAATCATTCTTTGTTAGTTCACGTGGAATTCCTCTATGTATGTTCTGAATAGGTTTTATTACCATTGGCTAATAAAGAAGCTACTTTGGCCTATGACTGGGCAGAATATGGCCAGGTGGAAGAAATATATATAGAGAGAGTAAGCAGAATCAAAGAGACACCCTATTGCTGCCAAGAGAGAAAGACACCAGAACCTACTGGTAAGCCACAGCCTCGTGGTGATACACAGATTAATAGAAATGGGCTAATTTAAGATGTAAGAGTTACTTAATAAAGGGCCTGAGCTAATAGGCCAAGGAATGTTGTAATTAATATAGTTTCTGTGTGATTATTTGGGTCTGGGCGGCCGGGAACGAACTAGCAGTCTTCCGCTTACAATTAGCCTCTGCCAGGCAACAACGTTGAGGTGTGAAAGTGTCTAGCCTGTGTATTCATGGACACAATCAAATAAAATAAGATTACTATTAGCAATAATAAGAACAGTAAACTTCAGAATTCATTTGGATACAGTGCTTTTCCTTGCTATTTGCCTAAACCCAGCACTGCCATTGGCCAGGCTCCTGTGGTGAGAAGAGGCATCAGTTTCTGCTTGTTTTCTTACAAAGAACATCTCTTTAATTATTTTTGAACTACTGTGAATTTAAAACAACGACAACAACAACAAAAACATTGCATTGGCAGGGATAGTGGGAGAGGGAAAGGGAAGGCAGGCACGAGGGTTCTTGTAAGTCAGTGTAGATTTTGTAGATCCAGGGTCTGTCTGTATCCGGCAGGCATGACTCTCACTTGTCCTTTCTTGGGTGCTTTGTGACTTTGGAACACTCCACCCACACCCCTGCAGGTGCTCTCCTGATGTGGGCAAGCTTTATTCTACTTGCTGAGTGCTTCAGAGTCCTTCCCAGCTGCTAGGCATCTCCTTGTATCACAGCCCATTCTGCTGAGGACCCCCAGCCTCTCATGTCCTTTGTCAGGGCTTAACAGATCTGAGACCATCTCACTCTCTGTGTGGTCCAGATCTAGTTTTGAGAAAAACACTTCTTCCTTCTCCTCCTTGATGAACTCTGGGAGTGCAGGTTGTCCCCTCTACAGCAACCTCCCTTTACTCTGAAGTTAGAACATCTGGCCTGCTACCCTCTAACCTCTCATGTTTACCAGTGGGAGTCAGATTCCTGTCCACCATATCTCCTGAATATAGAGAAGCATCAAGCTCTCCAAAGGTCCCATTACAGCCGTTTTCCTCAGGCTTAAGAGAGGGAGAAGATGAAGATACGCAAAGTACATACAGCTCTTTCCAGAGATCCCCTGTCTAACTCTGCACTCAGTGCTGGCCTCTTCTGCTTCCTTTCCTCAGCAAAGAGCCACAAACACAGTTTCTGACACCACCTTTGGCAGCCCTGGGGTGGTGGTCCTTCCACTCTGCTTGGGGATGTGCTATCCATTCTCTTGGGACCTTGCATGAAATCTGGACTAATGTTAAATTTTAAAGTTATCTTTGCTTTTTTTTCAAGAAAACTTTGAAAATCTTCGAGTCAGATGCTACTGTTTCCATTCAATAGATGAGAAAACAGGTCCAGAGAGACTAAGCTGTTAACTCTATGCATGCAGCTAGTATTAAAAAACTTGTTAATCAGTTTCTCAGATATTGGTTTTTTTTGTTGTTGTTGTTGTTTGCTCATTTGTTTGTTTTTAGCCAAGTATGCAGACTGAGGCTTTGTCTCTGCAGTTGGCAGAAAATGCTCCCAGGCATATTGCATAGCTGAGCATGGACATCAATACTCAGTCTGTGTGTTGGCTGCTTATTCGAACATGTTCCTATCCAAGAACGCATTTGCTGGGATGCCATTCAGAGCAAAACCTGTCCTTGTTGCTGTGAACTGCTTTCGAAGAACCAAGCAGTTAGACATATTCTTTTGTGTTTGCTTGACTTCAGCATTGCCTTCACCCCCAGTTTCTCTCCAAAGCTTTTATTTATTTTTCTCTTTGTTCAGTCATGCTGATTATTATATTGAGTAGAGATCTTTATCGTCACCAACAACACACATCTTACAAGGGTGAATTTGTTTGGGGCATCTGCCTTTATTATGTTCGTCTCTGTGTTTGCAGCGGTTCTTAGTAAATATCGTTTTGCGGCAGGGGTTAGTTGAATTGACTCATTGGCTGAGAAAAGTTAATTCGAGGGTTGGTTAGGCGCCGGGGGATGGAGTGAGAAGGGAAATGTGTACCTATATAAGCTGTAACATCAGCCAACAATGGCTCATTCTCTCCATTCCCTGGGTGACCCTGCATGAGTCACCCTCTGTCAGCTTCAATTTTCTCCTCTGACCAATGAGGATGAGGGTCCCCATCCTGCCAGCCTCACCGGGAGTGTAAGATGAACCTCTGACAAGATCTTAGATGTGGAAAGAATTGACGAAGTATCAAACATGTGGGTTTAGCCTGGGAAAACAAACCTTGTGAGTCAGCTTGGGTCCCTGCAGACAGTAGGCTGGGAGGACCTAAAGAACCACCCAGCCTGTGTGAGTGGCAAACAGAGGTCTCTACTTTCTGGGATAAATTATCAACCAGGCAGAGGCGTCAGGGCTGCTGCTCTCTGTCTGGCCTCTTTGGCCATCCCGCTCCATGAGACATAAATCCCCTAGACTCCCCAGTCACTTCCAATCTTCCTCAGTGTTTAGTTTTTTAGCTCTGTCCCCCTTTTCTTTCCTGCTTGCTATTTTATAGGGCTGTAGGTCAGGGGGGCAGGATCCAGCCACAAATCTCCTAGATCTTCCTCTCCCTGGGACAGAGGGTGTGAGTTGCAGTGGCTTGAGGCAGAAAGCCTCACATCAGGGCCAGGAGGATTACCATGGAGGCCCTTTAGAAGACAGGTTCTGGAATTTGCTCTCCTGGTGTGCCTGGAACTGAGAGAGACCAAGGAGGGTGTAATGTGAAGAGACCATCAGGTGTGGTTGAGACTCATTTCATCACACCGATCTGGGTGTCAGTGATGAGGTTTGATAATGGCACCTAGTTTCACCTTCCTCTTTAATTTATTTATATTTATATTTTTTATGAGACTCCTAAGGTCATTGTGAGGCTCAATCAGCGTGTCCTAGGCCAATGTGTCTCTCTTCCCTGAATATGGCAATCTGGTATGTAGTTTTCTCCTCCCTTCATCATCCACGATTGAAGAATTGTCATCTTGCCTTCCTCATGCCATGCTCTAACAGGAGACTAAGCATAAGCTTTGGCTTATTCACCCTGAACCCTCAGCAGTGGTATGATGTTTGACTCTTTGTCTGTGCTCATCAAGGACAGGCTGGGAGATGGAGCCTAGTTCTTTGGTACAGGGATATTTCAGTATTAAGATTGCCGCAGTGGTATACGGACATCTAACATGGGAAAGGGCTTTGGAACAAATTGCAGTCAATATCTCCTCTGTTGAGAAGAACACAAGTTCAGGGAGGAAAGGTAACCTGGCTGGGCTCACCCTAGGAGTTAAGGAAGAGCCAGCGATAATACCAAGTTTCTGGATGTTACATGTAATGTGCTTTATGCAACCTTCATGTCTCCATGCAGAAGAGAACATGAAGAGTTGAAAAAAAGAGACAAACTTAAGAAAATGGAAGCTAGGAGAATGAAAGCATTTTTGCTTCAATTTAGTATGAGGGAAACAAGAAGGTAGACAGACAGAAATAGAGATGCTCCACATTGGAACACGTCATGACTTAATTCCAAAATAGGAGACATACACTGTGTTATCTACCCCTATTCCACGGTTCGGCAATGGCCTTGATCCCTATCCACACAAGTCACAGGATGGAGTAGCATTGGTGGAATGGAATGACCTTGACTTCCTCTGGAAGCTATCCCATATTGCCTGTCTTGACCAAGCTAGCTAGACTTTGCTTCCTTTATAATGCACACAGTGATGCTACCATGACTCCGCAACCCTCATCTCTGTTTCTAGCATCTCCACAACTACAGAGTTATTTTCTTTGGATGAGCTCACGATGAGATATGAGATACATACTATGAGCTCACTCCTGTTCTGTATCCCAGGTTGAGAACTCGGCCCTTACAGTGCCTCTCATTACAGAGAAGAATCATGGGTTGGGCAGGAGCTGGCCTCTATTCATGTGTGAGTGAGGGGAGGAATGAGCAGTACAAAGCCTGGATATCTTGGCGGGCCAGACCTCAGCACCATTAATGCTTATGCAGCTCTATACCTTTCCCTGGTATTTGAAATGTCCCCTGTGTTCGCTGATTCGAACAGATGCATCTGTCGTATTTAGATCTGTGCCCCACTTCGCCAACTCCAAACCTGCAGCCCAAATGCATTTCTGACCCAGGCTTTGTGAAAGGACTGGGGTAACTGACTTGAGGAGTATGGCCTAGTGGGGGTCTGACCCTGGAATGGAAGTTCTAAGATGGTGCTTTAAGTACAGAAGAGCAGCGTGGTTCTCTCTTATGAGTTGTTGGAGCAGGACTTTTCACGGAGGAGGAGGAGCGACACCTGAAATTTGCCCTAAGTTTGAGTGACATCAGGAGCAGGAAAGGGCCCTGCAGCTGAGGGAACAGAGTATACAGACTCAAAGGGCTGGTGAGATAGGGGATACTGGAGGAGCCAGTGGGGTTACAAAGAAAAGAGCCAGAATGACCGTGGAAGAGACACAGTCAGGTTGTAGCAGATATAAAGACTAAATTGATGACTGGTTTTATTCTGGTAGACTCTTCCCAAAACAAACCCTCTTGTCCCCACATTGGCTGCTGAATTTGGGTGGATGCCCAGCAAAACCAGATAGCTGGCTTATAATGGGCTGGGTCAAACTTTCTAACACTGCATGCAGCCCTTCTACCAAGAGCCCAGCCCTGCTTCATAGAGAACACTCTCTTCCACCTTCAGTTTCTTCCACACTGAGGTTTTGCTGCTTCTGGCTAGAGATGGAGATCCTGGTTCTTGGGTGTGTTCAGCCCAGCTGTGAGCTCCCATGGGCTTCTTACAAAATCTGAGATTCGGGTCCGTCTCCCAACACATGTATAAATCACTTCCATGGCTTTGAGGCCGATTACACCTTCCCACTTCTCACCAAAGCCAGAGGAATCTGTAGCTAAGTTGGGAAGAAGCAAACACCCAAACTCCAACTCTGGGAGTTATGTGGCTTGGGCCCTGCCTATAAGAGGTAAGAGGGATCACCTCCAGTCCTGGGGGGAGAACTTCCCAAATGTATAGCCATAAACAGCCTTAATAACTTTGGACTTAAAGTCTCAGTTTTGTTTTTCTATTTATAGTCACTTGTAAAGTAAGTAACAGACTTGATTAGAGGCTATAAAACTTGTCCTCACTGCTTGCCAGGGGCCTGGGAAGCGTGTAGGGTGTTATTTGATTTCTCCCTCTTTCGCCCTAGGACTACAGTCCTCTCGCCATACAGCCATGTTTGTGCCTGAAAAGCATCAGCCTCTGCTGCAGGCTTGCTCACAGCCAGGCCTCCCGGAATTCTTTCATCCCAGGTCTCTGATAACAGTTACTCTGCCGTTGTTCATTGTCTTGGAATCACACTGTTTTGGAATCTAAAACTGATTGATCTGGAGCACATGGCTGCCATTGGATGCACCAACAGCATCTCAAATGAATGCTTTCAATGCAGCTACCATAATACTAAGAGATGTCCAGTGTGTTCTTATTCGTCACATAAGCTTATTTAGTTTATGGTTCTGAAGGCTGGACAGACAGTACAAGAGCGCTGACGATGATAAGGGCTTCATATTGCATCATTCCATGGAGGAGGACAGAAGGGCAAGAGATGGGAGGGAGAGAGGGAGAGAGAAAGAAGTCAAGACCGTCAGACTTACTACTAAACAAATCCACTGTCAGACTCAATAGTTCACGCCTGTAATAATGATATCAACCCATCTATGAAGGCAAAGCTCTTATCTGACCGCTTCTTATTAGGCTTCGCTTCCCAGCCCTGTTGCACTAGGGATTAAGTTCTCAGCATATGAACTTTTAGGGACACACTGAAACCATAGCATCATGTTGTGTCAAGGTATCACATATCTGGAGAAGGAAAGAGACTTGGTCAGTTTGGAATAATCAATAATTGACAGATTGAATATGGACCCATCCATTTTGCTCAAATTCCATCCAGGTTTTTCCCTTCCTCTGGTGTCATTCCTGGACTGAGACTCTTATCTCATTGTCCTGACAGCTTTATGGGGAAAAGTTAGGCTATCACTTAATATAAATGCAAAGGACAATGAAGAAAGGAAATGCATTGGGCGATGGGAGCTCTGTACAGAATTCATGGTGAGGCCAGAGGTGGGGAGTTTTTCTCTAACTTGGTTCTGTTTTTCTGCCACAAACCATATTCACATGTTCTTCACCGGCTGGCACAAAGGACCTTTGCACAAAGCAAGGCTTCCGTGGAGCTGCAGACTCACCTCTGACCTTGCCCAAAGACTGAGCCTCAGCTTCAATAACAAAACAAGTTAAAGCAATTAATGAGCGAAGGACAACAATGGACACGTTTTGCAGGCTATAAGCCATTTTTCTCTACTGAGCCGAACCTTATGGTATGAGAAAAGGCAATGGATGCTGACGTCCCCCACAGCAGAGAATCCCGGGTTCATGGGGAGAGAGTCTGCAAGAAAAGAATTGCGTTTAAGATTTCTCTACCATGGTAGATGAGAAGTCACTTGGGTGCCTGATAACTTGAGGTGTAATTTTGTGGCATATAGAACACATTCTGCTATTTTCCTTTATCTTAAAGACTATCTTCCGACAGGAAACCCTAAACCCACTTCCTTCTGTGACTCTTTGTTGGCAAAGGCTGCCTCTTCTCCAAATCCTCTCTGCCTGGTTGGATAAATGTTTACTTACGGGGATAATAGTCACACTATATCAGTCAACATAGACTAACTTTTGGACAAACAGCTCAGTAGAGTTAATTTCTTCCTTATGCCACTGACAAATGTGGAGTGCACTCTCTTCCACACAGGCATTCCGTTATGTGTCTCTGAAGCCTTCCGTGGCAAAATGATTTTCAACCAGGATGCTTGCTCTCTCCCTACCTCAACCAGGGTCATCTGGAAATGCCCACAGACATTTTCATGTCACTTCTACTAGGAGTGGACACACAATTGGCATCTAGTGTGAGGAGACCAGAGATGTTGCTTAACACTCTATAGCACACTGGACAGCCTCCAGTGAAGAGTTATCTACCTCATAGATCAGTGGTTTTGAGCTTGAAAGGTCCTGAGCTATGGGCTTCTGGGGTCATTCGATTAAAAGATGAATAAAAGAGAAAACTGGAGAATTATATGTGGCAGGGTACCCTGGCTAGTTTTATGTCAACTTAACACAAGCTATACTCATTTGTGAAGAAGGAATCTCAGTTGAGAAAAAGCCCCGCACCAGACTGTGAGAGATCCTGTGAGGCATTTTCTTGATGGATGATTGATTTGTAGGGCCCAGCACCCTGCAGTCAGTATCTGCCTGGGCTGGTGGTCTTGTGTGCAAGTAGGAATTCGAGAACTCCTTGGTTACTGAGAAATCCCCCCAGACCATGAAAATGAGTGCAGAAAAGGACCTTTGATTAAAAGAAAAGGAACTCGACATCAGATTTGGGTCCTGCTTCTCAATGGTTATCTTCACCTTGAATGCAATCCATCTCAGGATCTTAGGACCCTTGTTGCAGAGTGGGCAAGGTGACTTTTCTGTCAACTCTGAATCAACAGAGGCTTACCTGCTCTAGCTTCTCTCTCTCCATCCTTCTCCACCTATGAGTTAACCTCCTTTTCTTGGCATCAGCATCCCCTTAAAGAACGGGGTCTTATTTGCAAGGGAAGGGCACAGTGGAGGTGGTTGGTTTAATGACCATCTCCTCTCCTGGGGAGCCCAGTTGGCAGAGGGAAGCACTCAGGAGTTTGTCATAAATAAGTAGGTCCTTGTTCTCACTCTGTCAGGAAGAAGCCTGGACTGTGATTGATGTGGCCCATTTGGGCAGGAATGGGAGCCCAGAAGAATGCTCACTGGCAGATGTGCTTGTAAAGATTCACATAAACTCCAGCCTGGCTGGGAGCCAGGGTCTTGGTCATCCTTACAAGGCTTGCTCAGGAGTCTCTAAGAGGAGAGAAAATATTTTTGCCAGGTGAGAAGTACAAGGCCATTCTTTGAGGATGCACGGTGAAGAAAAGGCTCTGGATAACGGTACAGAGAGAAACTACCAGAATTTTCTGTGGCACTCTTAAAAGACTTGTTTCCTCTTTCCTCCTTGTCAGAACATCCAGAATTGCACTCAGCCTACCCAAGGGACTTTGAAAATCTGCTTGAATGGACACAAACTGAACAGGAGTTGAATGTTTAGCTTGTTTTTGGTCAAAGCTAAACAATTGCGTGTTAAAAATTATATTCTTTCTGGAAAAACACTACACATAAGAGAACTATCTGTATCGCTCTGGTCAGCAACAGAGGATGTTGAAAAGAAGAAAAGAGGGAGGGAGGATGCGGGGGAAGAGCCCAAGACAAAACTCTGCTGACTTTAAGATCTGGCTGACCCAACTCTTAATTCCCTCAAGGGAGAAGTCATTAAAGATTTGTTAACGTAGCTCAGGATACAGCCTGAAGCTTTTTGGGCCCGAGGCCCACCCCTACCCACTCTCCACTTGTGGCCTGAGTCTATCAGCAGGCCCCCTATCCTCTACTGGTCTTTTTCTCTAGCTGAGTTGGAGATGGTCTTGCAATTGTCAGCAAGTAGGCCCTGAAACTTCCCGAGGAGGGAAGTAAATATTGCAGCCATGCCTAACATTCACCACGGCTTTCAAACACCCCATCTCAACATCTGTACAAGCAGACAAATCAGGGAAGCTAGGGAGATGTGTGATAGCCTTTGCAGGAACTACAAATGTTCCAGAAGAGAATAACTCCCTTCCTGATATTTCCTAACTTGATCTGTGAGAGGTCAGGGAGTAGGGAAGAGAGGGAGAGGAAGAGAGACAGGGAAATAGGTTAGAAGCACCAACAGGAAGGAGGCTCCTAGAAGAAGGGAGCCAGAGAGAAGTTCACTCCTGGGTCAGAAGCTTCTGGTATGCTAAACCAGCATGGCCATCCTAGATCTGTGATGGCAGCATAATAGAATTCAGGAGACTTCTAGAAAGTGCTCCCTTCTGTTGGCTAGGTTTTGAGGGTGCACATGAACATGAAATTGGTAGTTGCTGCAGCTTTTTTTTTTTAAAAGAAATCAACTTTATGGAATAAAATTGATTTATTATACACATTTAAAGTGCCCAGCTTTACAAGTGATAACATGGTCTACAGTCATGACACTGTTGCCTCAGTGGAGAGATAGGGAATAGATCTATCACTCCTGTAATTCTTTTGTGAGATTTTTTAATTTAAAGTTTTTATTTTAGTGAGAATTCCAAGCAGGAGAACTGGATTTATGTCATCTCCACCTTTCTCTCTCCTCCTCCAACTCCTCCTATGCCTCCTTCTTTTATAAAAATTGCCCATGACTCATCACTACCCACCTATCATTAAAAGAATACATTTTTGTCTGACTTCCTTTGTCCAGCAGGAACATTCAGAGATCCATTCATGCTGCTTGTGTATAACTAGCTCATTTCTTTCTGGTTTAGAATTCTATGATACACTTATACAACAATTTGTCTACTTACCCATTAGTGATCCTTTGGGTTATATCTAGATTTGAATTATTACAAATGAAGTTGGGTTTGATCATTCATACCTAGGTCATTGTAGGGACTTTCCTATATCCTCAGTGGACTAGTTACTAAATAGTTCTTTGAACTATTTCATGTTTCCTAGTAGTGTATAGGAATTCAGTTTCTCCATATACTTGCTAATAATTAGTATTTTTAATTATAACCATTTTAATATATGTGTGTAACATGAAGGGGCCTGCTTGTTGGGGTTTCTGTCCCGCCTGGTAACCCACAGCTGGCAAGCCCCAAAGAAAATCACACAGAGATCTCTATAAGT
>LOJH01066109.1:0-10383 GCA_001685095.1 Ellobius talpinus | reverse complement strand
AGAGCAAGTTCCAGGACAGCCAGGGCTACATAGAGAAACCCTGTCTCAAAAAAAAAAAAAGAACTCCAATGCCATGGTACCAGAACCAACAACCAACATTGCACCTCAGCTTGTGGGTGGCACCTAGTGACTTTGCCCCAGTACTGCAGTGACTAAGCATGCAGGCTGGTTCAGAGTTCCTGGATTTGGGGTGATTTGTGGCTTATTTAAAGTTTTCAATTGTGTTTTAATTTTTAGGCAACTTACACGTTCCATTTTCATAATGAAGTAAAAGCTCTCCTTGCATACAACCTCTGAAGCATATAATTTGCATCATGCAAACACCAAGCAGGGGCTTTTAATTGCATTACTTTTTGGCGGGCAAAGGAAAGAACTTGGAGAAGCAGTGGGAGGAAGCGATTGGACTTTGACTGTCATCTCATGGCGTATTTTAGGGACTGATCACATGTTGGAGTTCTCGCAGTCCTTTGGATAATACGCTGTGGCGTTCTTAAAGTGCCTACCAGAGACGCCTGCTGCTTTGCTCCATGTCTGCCACAAGATGGCAATCAGAGCACACAATGATGAATCAGTCTGCATCCTCTGTGAAGGAATAGTGAGCATCTGTCTCCCAAATGTCGAGAAGCTTCTCCAGTATTTCAGAGCAAGAAGGGGCTTGTAGAATACCCCGAAACCTACATCCCCTCCTGATCCAAAGCTTAGGCAGTTGGATGGTCATATTCGGATCTTTGCATTTGGATGACCCATGGCTGTTCTTAGACTAGGGTGGCATTGCCCATGGTTTTCCTGAAGGAAGACACAGAGACAAAATGTTGCAGAAGTTTCCAAGTAAAGGATGAGAGGCAGAGTGCCCGGACAAGGGTTTATTTGTGATCTGGGAAGTTGCTGTTGACTTGTGTTGACTTGTTTTGCTGCATGGAAAGAAATTGGTGTTGGCTCTCCAATTGCAAAGACCACAAGATAAATCCAGGAAGGGCAACAGGGAGCTTTCCTTGGGGTGTTTCTAGATGAGGTGCTGAGTAGCACAGCTACAGCTGGGGCCTAGTGTTTGCAATGAACTCCCAGGGATGAAGGCCTGTCAGGAATAAGGCTTGGCTCTGGCTGTTGTGGTGAAATTTTGGAGGTTAAGGATGAAGGGGGTGGGATTCTAGGGTTCTTGACTGCATTTTTTACCCCCCACAGTGCTCAGTAGGGATCTGAGGGAGGGGCTCCTGCATCACTCACCATGGCTGCTTTAATAGATGAAGTGGCTATACCATAGTTCATTAGCTTCTTTGCTAATACTCATACTGGATAACCTGATACAGTAAGAAGCAAGTTCCTTTCCACAGGGCAGCTCAGGTACAACCCTTTCCTTAGGGTCTCCTCCATATTTTTTAACCTGTAGCTTAGGAAGACTCTGAGAAGGCACACTACAGTAGAAGCACACATAGGAGGTTTGCTGAGCAAGGCCTACTTTGTTCCACAGGCCAGAGGTGAGTAGTTTGGCCTCATCTACAAAGGAGGCTTGGAAAGGAAATGTAGTTTAGTATGTGCCTAGGGGGAGTATAGGAAATAACTTTTGTGTAACAGCAGATTCATCATTTAAGTCAACTATGGAGCTTATCCCAAAGAAATAATCAGATTTACTTGCACTTCTGTGTTCATGCACAAAGGCCTTCTTCAGTGCTGCTATTACCAAAGCCAATAATTAGAGTCAAATGCTTAGTAATGATTGATTAAAGACTATATATATGGTCTATTTGTTCAAAGGCATACTATACAGCTACCAAAAATTGTGTGGTAGAAGAATGTTTTGACTCCACAATAAGGAATTGTTTTATATAATTAAGTCATCACTGTACTTTACTAAGTCACCGTGGTATTATTAAGTCATCATGGTATGCTATTGAGTAATCTTTATTCTTTTATTGTCAACATGCTTTATTAAATCACTGTGATGCTTTATTAAGTCACCACTGTGCGTTATTGAGACATCACTGCCTTTTATTAAGACATTGTGGTGCTTTATTAAGTCACCGTGGTGCTTTATTAAGTCACCGTGATGCTTTATTAAGTCACCGTGATGCTTTATTAAGTCATGATTGTACTTTATTAAGGCATCTAGTGTTTTTATTATTTATTAAACTGCTTTATTAATTGGAATCACAGGCAATTCCAGGGTTTATGTGAACCAAGAATTTTATGGAACAAAGAAGCATTATCTATTTTCACTGAAATATCCTACCACCAAGAATCATGTACAACACATTTATTTTGAATATAACCCCATGAAATAGTCTATCTGTATTTTAGGAACACATTTCCCCAAAAGCAAAGTCTGTGATTGAATTATACCGCAGACTTTGTCGGTGACTGTTTAATTCACTTCTTATCTCCCTGGGTCAATGCCTGACTTCCACCCTGAACTACAGCATCACAGGGCAGAAGCTGTGTCGGCCTTGTCTACTGTTCCAGACACAGTGTGGGATCCAGAGTAAGCGCTCAGTAAATATTTATTAGCTCAAGTCGAATTGAGCTCAATCATGGCAGATGTAAAACCAAGAATGAGAAGAGCAAGAAAAAAGTGAACCCACAAGATGATGGGCACTATGTGAGAAGTCATAACACCATGGAAAGACTGTAAGGGGGCATCTCAGCATGATAGGGTCCTGTCATGCTCTTTTATTCAAATTTTTCTCCACTTCCAGCTCTTCTACAGTGAATCATTTGTATAATCATTTACAGCTATTGTGTGCGGTCAAGATGAAAAGAAAAAGCCGTACTTAAACAAGGTTGTTGTAGGGACAGAAAATGATTCTGATCTTGGGCCGTGGGGAAGGAATTCGAGAAGAGGGCAGTCCCTGGCAGTGATGGGCAGTGCCCAGGGAGCTGCTTCCCTCGCTTATGCTCAGATGCTTGTCTGAGAGCTGGGACAAACTGGATGTGGGGGGCTCAGGGGTCCAGCAGGGAGGGTTTCTGGCAATGCTCATGGAGGTGGGTGTAAGCATGTCTCTTCTCCATGCTGACAGGTGTAGGGTAACCTTCCCCTGTAAAGGGAAACATTTCCTCTGAAAGGAGGGTGGCTCATAGGACTCCTAAGATACAGAAGCCTAGATGGGTGTGGTGGCACACACCTTTCATCCAGCAAAGGGATAAAGGCATTCCTTTGGGGAAACAAGGACAGGCATTAGTTTGAGGCCAGCCTAGTCTGTGATAGCAAGTTCTAGGACAGTTAAGGCTACATATTAAGATTCTGTCTCAACACACACACACACACACGTATACACACACACACGTACACACACACGTACACACACATACACACACACAAACACATGCACCATACCCCACTTCTACCATCAATGAAACAACAACAAAAACAAACCAAACTAATACAAACAAAACCATACAGGAAGCTCAGAAAGTTCCTGGGCTCACGAGGCCTCCTCCCTTGGGTCTATCAGCAGTAGTGAGCAATTGCTGGGAAGGGAGGAGACTCTTCAGTGGAGTTGCCTGCAAGTTGAGCAGGGGGAGTCCGGGGATGCAGCTTTTTTATTAGAAGGGTTGAGTTTTTTGATGCTGCTTCTGCGTCGATCATTTATGCTCCCATGAGTAACCCTTCCCCCATGTTTACCAAGTTGTACTTGGCTGGGATCATTTCTTGGCCTCGTGGTTGTCCTATTTGAGGAGACAGGATAGTTGGCATCACAGGCTGGGAAACTGGCACTGTCATTCTTCTTGGAGCTCCTTCATTTTTCTAAGACTCGACAATCCCAAAATGTAAGCTACCAGTTAGATTCAAATTTCAGATGAACAACAAATCGTTATTTTAGGATATAGAGGTAACAGACACGGCACCGTATGTAACACTAGCAAAGGCAAAGGCTTGGGTTTGGTCAGGCACTTTTTAAGCAGTGGAGAGGTATAGTCAGTACTCTAGCGCCTTGTCTATGCTGTCTACCTGTTCCCTCTGCCTTTCTCCCGTGAGCCACAGCATTCGCCTACCCAGGGCTGTTCTGCCAGTCTTAAGGTTGGTTTCTGAAGGATGTTTTTCCTGGAGAAGCCTGCCTGGGGTGGATCAGACCCTTCAATCTTTTGTAGGTAGCTTATCAGTGTCTTTCCATCCTGGGGAGCATCCTCCTTGTTCTCGCCAACTCTGTTCTTGCCATGTTCTCTCTCAAGGTTTGCACTGTCTTGCTCTGTTCTGTTTTTGAGGTAGCATTTCACACTGTAGCCAAGGTTGGCCCAGAACTCACTATGTAGCCTAAACTGGCCTTCCGCCCCAGCCTCCTGAATGTTGGGAATACAGGCATGTGCCATCACACCTGACTTCTAAGTCTGTCTCTCCTCAGGTCGCAAACAAGATCATTGAGCCCCAGCTTCTCCCTGGTAATGCACTTCCTAGACATTTAAAAACCATATGCAGAAGCCATTCTGCCTGGATTTGGGGCTGAGCAGGAGAATCATGGAGCAGGAAGGGAAAGACACTTCAGTCTGGGAAGCTGGGGTGGAGGGGCAGGCAGAGCCCTGAGCCTTCCTGGTGGGAGGGAGAAGTGCTTAAATCCACAGGCAAACAGCTGGAGAACAGGATTATCTTTCCAGGAAATGAGGCAAACAGGTTCAGGGCAGAACACAAAGGAGTGACAAGGTTCCAGCAGATGACACCATCGATAGTCACAGGGTGAGCCTTCCCGCATGAGCTGCCTGGAGCTGGCTATACTCAGAGCAAGTGCCGTTCTCTCAGGTCCCGGTGTCTTCCACTCGCCTGCAATCTGAATGCTTTCTCTGTAGAGCTGGTTAATTTTGAGACGCACGTTTTCAGTGAAGGTCGGAGAATACATCTTTCATGAATATGGAATTTCCTGGTTTTTAAAACGTTAGGGCAAATCCAATGACGTGGTCAATGCCTCGCTGCTTTGGGCTTACAAAGCAGGGCTATGTTACAGCCCTAAAACTAGCCACACACACTGAGAGGTGAGGTGTGAAAACACAGTGTTGTGCACAGACACTGTTGTCAGGGGCTGGTGACCTTGCTTACTGTGGCCAGGCTTGTCACAGACAACTGCTGTGGCCGAGCTGGACTTGGAAGAGTACCTTCTGGAGTCTTTTTTTTTAGGCTTTTAAAGCTGAACTGAAAGAGTTGCCACTGTCTCCTGCTTGCTCAGTACCTTCCCATACAGCATCTTCTCAGTGCCTGTTTGCTCCAGAAGATTCTTCCCCAAGTCTTGGTGGCACTCCAAGCATCCTTGGTACACCCCAGAAAGCTAGGGCAGAGTTCTACTGGGATCATGTCCAAACACAAATTAGTTTTAAAGTTATAAGCCACACTCTGAATTCTTTTGGCTAAACATCATTATGGTCATGTTATATATCAATGATAATCATCTGCGGGATGCTTAAACCTACTGATTGTCAATAGACCTCTTGGAGTCAATGCTTTTTAACCACTGTCCTATGCTTACGACCCTGTTTTTTGTTTCATTTCTGTGCTATGATAAAATACCAGGACAAAAGCAACTTAGGGTAAAAGAATTTGACTCCCAGTTCTGGGTTACAACCCATCCTTCAGGAAAGGTAAGGCAGTAGGAAATTGAAGCAGTTAGTCACATCACCTCTGCAGTCAAGAGCAGAGAAAAATGAATGTATGCATGGTCACCTACTTGGTAGTGTTCAGCTTGATTTCTTTTCTCTTATACAGTTGAAGACCTCCTGTCTAGGGAATGGTGCTGTCCACAGTAGGCTAGGGAACTTCAATTAACATAATTAAGACACTCTCCCCCAAGACATGCACTTAAGCCAAGCTAATGTAGACAGTTTTTCTTTGGGACGCTTCAGGCAAATCGAGGTTTGGTCAAGTCGACAAAGTTGACCATCAAACCATGTGGCCTCCGGAGATGGATGATAAGTAGAACCAGAGAGGTTGGTCATTCTCAAGAGTGTGGGCTCTGTGAAGAAGTTGCATCCAGGAAAGGTGAAACAGAATTAGAGCTCCTACCAGTTAAAACAGAAAGCGTGGGACTGGGGAGATGGCTTGGTCAGTAACGTGCATGCTGAGCAAGGGTGAGGACCTGGGTTTGGTTCCCAGCACCTACACAAGTAGCTGGACACAGAGGAGCATTCCTATCATCCCAGAGCTGAGCAGATAGAGACAGGGGGATCTCAGAGAACTGCTGGCCAACCAGTCTAGCTGAGTTGGCAAGGTCTACATTCAGTGGTTGACCCAGCCTCAAGAGACAAGATGGAGAGTGGTTGAGGAAGACATCTAATGTCAACATCTGGCTTCCATACGCATGAAATCTCTCTCTGGCAGCATAATGTTACTGAAACTAAGCAGAAGTTGGTATGGTAAAGTCCACAAACAGAAGTGTCTGGCTTATGAGTGTTCATGTGGGTAGCAATCTGATGGTTTAAGGTAATTTTTTATTTCAACTCTTCTACTGTAGTTCTTTAATTTACTAGTCATGTGACTATGAACAAGTTACCTAGACTTTCAGTGCCTCAGTTTCTTCATCTATAAAATGGAGAGAATAATTCCTGCCTCACAGGGCAGCACTGGACATCTGATGGAACAAGGCTATGTGGTAGCATGCTTTTACTGTGACCTCTGAGAAAACGGTGTATGTGAGGATAGGGAGAACTCCCTTCTTGATGGGTGGTAATGGGAGGAGAATCCAACCATCAGGGAGTGATCCCATAGCCTAGAGGCAAAGGAGAGACAGCAGTTCTGGGTGGGTGGACAGAAAGAGAACAGAGGTGCTAGGGAACCAGCTGCAGGCCTTCAGGGATGAAGGATGCGATGCAAGATGCCAAATGTACACAAGCAATTCAGGCTTATGAGTTGTCAACTACTGGGGATTAACCAGCTCAAATACCACCATTGGGTACCAGCAATCTGCTCTTCCCTCTGGGGTTCTGGAAGTAGAAGCCACAGGAATGTCTCCTGTATTGTATTGACTATCCTCTAAGGGCTTTAAGACAGTGTCTTGGGTTGTAATATTTCCTAAACAATGACTATGACACATTTTAGAAACCATGACTCATGATTCAGCAACAATAATTTTGGTATAAATGTCCCACAGTCACTCACCATTGAGATCTCATACTAATTAATAATAAAATTACAGTTGTATTATAGAACCTGCCATCTTCTAATAGATGTGCTTGCTACAGACATTCATGGTACTTGGCACTTGGTCCTCAGAGTGAAAGAATCTTATACCACAAACAGTAGAATCAACATCAGACCTCAAAAAAGCTTAAACAAAAGAGAGGGTAACTTCTTGACTTGAACTCTGAGTTTGTTCTCTCTCTCTCTCCAGTTACTTCCACCAAAATGACTACCACTACCTTAAACCCCTCATTGGTTCATTTTGACCTTTTAGGAGAATGACAGCATTCTGATTGACCTCTAGGAGGGAGTGGGTAGCCTTGGCCTCCTTTCTGAACCACAGTTTGATCTGTGTTAGAAGGTAGGAGTGGGTGTTGGAGGATGGCAGCAATGGATACCCCTTGTAGTATTTCAGTGTTAAGTGTCCACTTTCAGCTTTCTAAGACAAGAACTGTTTTTCTTGTTTACTCTACTATCTTCAAGCCAGTGCTTGGTACGTGTATGTGTGTGTGTGTGTGTGTGTTTCTGCCGATGAACAAATACATTAGATGCTTTAGAACACTAACTAGTAATTTCTGCACCTCTACTGGAGCTCCCTGGTATTTATAGGGGTGACATTATTTTTGAAATTGAGGTGAAATTCACATAACTAAAACGAACTATCTACAGATACACGATTTGATAGTATTTGATGTGTTCACACTGCTTTGCAAATGACACTTCAATTCGCAAGACATTTTCATAATCTCCAAGAAAACCCTCAAGCTCTCAGGCAGTTGGCCTTTATTTCTCTCTTCCTGATGTCCTGGCAACCGCCAGGATGCTTTCTGCCTTTATGATTTAATCAGCATGGAGATATATCTTGTGTTCTTCCCACATTCAGAGGCTAACTGGCCCTGGGCCCCACTTCCCAACTTCTGGGAGAGTAAATCAATTGGTCCAGCTTGACTGGTGTCCACCCCTGCCCCAGGGAACATACATAGCCCAGGAGTACACATATGTCATGTGTGCGAATATAATATAGCCAAGGTGTGCAGTAGGCTAAATTATCTCTATTATGTAAGAATACTCCATGCTGCACAATGATAAAATTATTAAAGAACTTCTCATTTCGACGATAATTAGGCAACATTTGATTGTATGTGTAAAGTTGTCATTTGACTGAGATGGGTGGTTTGTGTAATTGCCGTTTTCCTCCTTACAGTGTTTGTCCTACAGTATTACAAGATGCTGCCAAAGGAGAAAGCAGGAAAAGATATACAGGATTGTTATTACTATTGTAGTGGGTATCTTCAATCATCCCCAGAATAACGGGTTCGTTAAAAAGTTACTCCACAGGGGTATGGAAAGTTGGCACAGTGGTTAAAAAAAAAACAAAAAAAACATGCTATTCCTTAATGAAAGCAATTAAATCCAGGGGGGTATTTCTTCTTTCACTTGTCCACAAACAGAAAAACCACACACCAAGCCCCTAATACTTGATTGCAAACAACACACAATGCCAGGTTGGGCTAGCTTGACTGAGAAAAGAAATGCTATGGATCTACCTGCCTTCTTTCCTAGAAGCCATGCCCCATTAGGTAATCTGGTACCAGGTTTTGTAAACTTACCAGAATTCAGTCTTCTGTTGCTACTTGTTTCTGCCTAGAAAGAAGACTGCTTCTTCTCTGCTCAGATGGATTTTTCCATTGTTTCAGGACACATGGCACAAATTCCTTTTCCTTATTCAGCATGGATATGCACCTTGTGTTCTTCCCACATTCAGAGGCTAACTGGCCCTGGGCCCCACTTGCCAACTTCTGGGAGAGCAAATCAATTGGTCCAGCTTGACTGGTGTCCACCCCTGCCCCATACTGTGGTCTCAGGGCAGTGCTCTGGGGAAGCTGACGAAGGAGCTGTATGGAGAGCAGTAGAGGATGACATGGATCTAAGCCAGCAGAGAGTGGGACCAGCAGCAACTCCAAGCCAGGGCATCTCCCCTGGAGACCTGCCTGTTGCTCATAAGCCAGAGGGTTGTTCTGGCCTCTCCGAGCATGGCTGTAATTGATTTTGCTTTAGAGGATTTCATGGCCCTTCTTGAGATAATAAAAAGGACTAACATAAAATTCTTCCAAACAAAATCAATTGCTTTCCTTTCCCCCAGCATGCAGAGGCAATCTGCCATTCCTCTGAGTGAGTAGGCTTCTGAAGCATTGGTGCCCAGGGTTTAAGGGTGGCAGGTGGTTGGGAGGGCATTTGTGCCAGTTGGGGGTCACATAGATTTGAATCTCATACCCCTCTTAGATCTTTGCCCAATTTCCTGTCTCAGGAGATTCTTTTCCGCTTTCCTGACAAGAGTCTTGAAAATTGACTGATCTCTTAAAGTCAGAGGAAAGAGGCTAAGGTATGATAGCGACGGGTTAATAATGGAGACTCCTAACCCCAGCTATGCTTTTCGAGAAAGGCACCTTCTGAGAAATGGTCAGGAGAAGGGCTTTAGCACCTTAGATTGTTTGTGGTATCTGCTGCAGGCTCTGTTGACATCTAGGCAGGAGGTTTTTTTTTCCCCTCTGGGAAAGGATGGTCCATCATTTTCCTCTGTAACCTCAGACTTCCTGTAGATCTCTTGGAGTACACAGTGGCGTGATTACATACTTGTATGTGTGCTGAGCAGCCTGCAGTTACTGATGGGTGCTGAGTGAGAAGGTTGGCACTATGTCGAGGAGAGAACAGTGGATCAGGAGATGGGAGCTCCCAGGCTCAATCCTGGCACATCTCACTTGGAGCTGGGTGGGTCCGGACGGTTTTTATCCACAAGTGTCAACTTTTTGGTTTGTAACATAGGGAAGTGTCCCTGTATGCTTTCTCTCCTATGCAAGACTACCAGGAAGAGGGTTGATACAATGTGAGTTTAAAATGCTTGTGAGCATTATAGCTGCCTCTCTTGATATGAGAAATAGTCTTGCCATTGCAACATGGTTGCTAGTTAATTATTATAGTTAATAAAAAACAATGATCAATGAAGACACACATGCCACCAGTGCTGGGGGATGTGTACTAAGGGCAGGGTTTTTATTTTGTTATATATTTAGAAAAAGATTTATTTAAAAGAATTCAGTGTATGAGTGTTTGCCTGCATGTAAGTATGTTTACCATGTGCATGCCTGGATCTCTGGCATTAGAGATACAGATGGATGTTGTAGGGGGCTGCTTGTTTCATTCCCCAGCCCAGACTCCCGAAATAATCACACAGAATCTAAATTATTTAAATCACTGCTTGGCCCATTAGCTCTAGCTTCTTATTTGCTAACTCT
>LOJH01066107.1:0-10384 GCA_001685095.1 Ellobius talpinus | reverse complement strand
CCCGTGACGTCAGGCGCCTTCCCCGTTGTGGGGCGGGGCCAAGACCCAAGCCTGAGGACCCTTGCGTCTACTCCGCCTGCTCGCCTCGCCCCCATCCGGTCTCGCACACACGCAAGCGTCCTTGCTAGTGTCTTCTTTCTACTTCGTAAGAATTGATCTCAAATCGGGTGTAATGGCACACTTATTTAATCCCAGCACTCCGGGAGGCAGAGGCAGGAGGATCTCTGTGAGATCTCCTGACTCAAAAAAAGAAAGAAGACGTAGGCGTGAACTCATGCAGGGAATATTATCAGAATTGGTCCTCTGAAGTGACCTGTGCCCTTGGAGGCATTATCCCAGTCCCTCGGTGTTTACCTCCGCCAGCCCAGCCACGCCAGAGGACTCAGGAGAGACTTGTTTAGCAAGAAGTTCGTCTGTCACTTTGCCCGTTGCTGCGATAAAATATGTGACAAAGAGCAATTTAAGGAAGGGAAGGTTTATTCCTTGAAGAGAACACAATTGAAGGGATACAGGCCCAGGTCATCATGATGAGGAAGTGGAGGTGACAGAAGCTTGAGGTGAAAGATCACATTGCACACGTGGTCAGGAAGAAGAAAGGATGAAAGCTTACGTTAGCCTTTTCCTTTGTTTTACGTCCAGGATCCCAGCGGATGGAATGGTACTGCCCACAGATTAAAGTGAAATTTATCCTCAAGGGCACAGCCAACAGGATAACCTAATCTACATAATCCCTCATAGGCACGCACAAGATTTGTCTGGCACTTGAGCCTAATTTTGATAATCCTCCAGGGCATGGCCCGGAGATAACCTAATCTGTATACTCTCTCACAGGCTTGGACGGTCTCCTATGTGATTCTAATGGTCAAATTGGCAATACTAATCATCATTAGGCGTTAACCAGATATCAAGCCTCAGGTGTTGACAAGTTTCTTCAAGCCCAGCCTATGCCCCGCATAAGAGGTCTCAGTAAAGGAGCAGGTGAGACTAGCAAATGATGGAGAGTAATAAGAATTAACATCCATTGATGCCTAATGTGTGTCCAGTGTTTTTGATTTTTCACTAATCATCATTTTTCACATAGTAGGTTTAGTCTTATTCAACACAAACACACCACAGTGTGGCTGAAGTGTCTCAAATTTTGGCTTTCTAAACTGTGGATCTTCTCGGAATTTACTGTGGGGTGCTCACAAAATTGTCATCAAGTAAAAGATTTCTAAAATGTGCAACAACCAAATTAATAATCAAATTTAATAATTTAATAATCAAATATAATGAAACTAAGGTATTTTTAGCAGTGCCTGCCCATTCTGTGTCCAAATATGTCATTGCAACCTTGGTTCTGAACACGCAAGTGCACTTTGGCCTGTGTGTGCTATCACACACGACATCAGCAAACAATGCCTGAAGCACCTTGACTGAGATCCACCATTATGAATGGCACTATTATTACTTTTAACTGTATATAGAAACCTTGCTATTGATAGGGACATTGGGTATAAGAAAGACTTTGAACTTGTTCCACACTATGCGTCAAATTAGTATATGTTTGGATTGGATTCTGCTAAAATGTTTGATTTTCAAAACTGACTGAGTAGAGGCTGACAAAATGGCAAGATTGTCTGTCGCCCAGTCTAACAATCTGATTTAATCCCCAGAACCCACATCATGGAAGAAAAGATCTGACCACCAAAAGTTCTCTTTTGGCCTCCACATGTGTGACATCGCATATATAGCTCCCACAATCATACCTATACACACAAAAATAAAAAATAAATGTTAAAATTAAATTAAAAATAAAATTGCTGTTTCAATTACTCAGATTTCACACACACAAACAAAAGTTTATTGTGTTTTGACTTTCAATTAGGACAGAACTTCCAGCAATTTCTGAAATGACCTTAACATACATATGTGATTTTTGTGCTACATAGTTGTGCAAAGTGGCATTCTCGGCTTTGAGGGTAATACCATCAAATACCAGCCAACTCTGAAAGGTATCAAAGGTGTTCTGAGTTTGTGACATCAAATATTTGGCCAAGATTAAACTCTTTACGCAGAAACAGGCAAGCACTTCTATTCTGGTTAGTTTCCTGTCGGCTTGCTACAAACTACAGTCTTCTAGGAAGAAGGAGCCTCAGTTGAAAAATACCTCCAGCAGATTGGCCTGTGGGCAAGTCTGTGGAGCAGTTTCTTGATTACTGATTGCTGCGAGAGTGCCTGCCCACTGGAGGTAGTACCACCCCTGCATGGTCCTGGGTGGCATAAAAAAGCAGGCTGAGTAAGCCATGAAAAGCAAGCCAATAAATAGTATTCTTCAATGCTCTCTGCTTCAGTTCCTGCCTCTAGGTTGACTTTCCTCAATAATGGATTCTAATCTGTAAGCTAAAATAATCCTTTCCTCCCTCAACTTGTCTTTGGTCAATTTTTTTTATCATAGCAAAGAAAACAACAGTCTAATTTGCGTGAAAATTCACTTTTTCTTTAATAAATGATAAAATTATATGTATGTGTTTATAAAAGAATTATTTTTAAATAAAATTCTTTATGATCTGTTATCAATAGATGTTTGATTTATATATCTACATATCCAAATCTGCATGAAAATTTCTCAGGTAGAAAGAGTTACCATGGAAAAAAGTTTAAGAAGCCCTGACTCAAACAAGATCATACTGGTGCAAAGAGTCATACTCATAACAGCCTACAAACAAATCTTGACCTTCGAGTTGACCTCCCAGTGCCAAATTTGGGAAACTCAAACACATAATTTATGGTTGTGGAAAACTGTTCTCTCCCCTGAGTAAAAGGGGAAAAATTGAACTTGGTGTTTTGTTTTCTTGGTTTTGTTTGTTTGTTTGTTTGTTTGTTTTTGAGATAGGGTTTCTCTCTATAGCCACCTTGTAGCCCAGGCAGGCCTTGAGCTCACAAAGATCTGCCTTCCTCTGCTTCCTGAAGTGCCAGAATGTGCCACTACACTCCGCTCACTCTCCTATCTTTATGTCTTATTTTTATTTTGTTTTTTGTTGTGACCCACTGAGTTTAATTAGTGTTGCTTGAGTGAGCCATGGTGGGGAAGTCATTGACTGGAGCAGGAGCAGCTTACCAGTGGCTACAGCCTCGAAGAAAAAGACTTGCTGTCTTCAGCAAACCTGTTCTGAATAATCTAGCTGCTCATGAGGCAGAATGAGAAGATGGCTTCCCTAAAGTGATATCTGTCTCAGACAGGATTCAAAGAAAAACAGCCTTTCTGACCCCTGAGTGCTCTTGGAGGGTTCAGAGAAAAAGGCCAAAGTACTTCTTTTTCTCCTTACTACGACAAAAGCCCTAACAAAACCTACTGAAGGAAGAACGAGCTTGTTTAGGCTCACAATTTGAGGGGATGGTTCATCGTGGTTTGAAGGTCAAAGTGACAAGCCAGGAAGTGGCTGGTCACACTGTATCCAGTCAGGAAGCAGAAAGCCAGGACCTGGGTGATCAGCTTGCTTTCTCCATTTTGTTTAACAGGACCCTGGGATGACGCAGCCCACATTTAGGGTGGGTCTTTGACCATTTAAACCATTGGTTCTCAACTTGTGAGTCACGATCCCTTCAAAGGACCCCTTTCACAGGGGTCGCCTTAGACCATCATAAAACACAGATATTTGCATTGATTCTTAACAGCAGCAAAATTACAGTTATGACGTAGAAACAAAATAATTTTCTGTCTGGGGGTTATCACACCATGAAGAACTGTACTGAAAGGGTGCAGCATTGGGAAGGTCAAGAACCACTGAGTTAAACTGATCTAGAAACTGTCACACTCCCAGAATTTTAACTCTTTGGTAGTTTTGGATCCTATCCAGTTGACCATCAAGAAGCAATTCAGTGTACATGGAGAAGTCAGAGACCATATCTCCCACAAGTCATAGGAGCCAAGGAAAACTTAGTATTGTCATGCTGTGTGGCTAAATATTGGTAAAAGGTGAGTCTTAGGCAAAACTTTAACCAAAAAAAATGATGTAAAGGGATAGAAACAAGTTTTTAAACAGGTTTTTGTCTTTGAAGAATCATCCAGGGCAGGGTTCTCAGCCTCGGTGATTTCTGAGCCTGGAAATGCCTCTTGATAAGGACTATTTTATGGCTCATACTTGGCAGCGTTTCTGGTCTCTGCTTTCTAGAATCCAGAGTGAAACACTCCCCTCTCTCTCCCACCTTCCTCCCAGCTGTAGCAACCAAATCCATCTTCACAAATTGCTTAATGTTCTATGTGGAACAAAATTGCCACCCCCTTCAACTAAGAAGCGCTAAACTGGGCATATAATGTGGACGATGGATTAGAAGACCAGATCAATTTTGCTAAGAAATAATATAAAGCAGTAATAATAATCACCCAAACGTACATACACAATTTCACACCTGATTTCACTCCAAAGAACATCTATCTGCTCATTAGTCTGTTATCCTGGCGAAATCATTACCAAGCTAACAATGGGAAAGCATAATCCAACAATGACTCTTCCTATTAAAAGGTCGCACTGAATGACACTCAACAACTGAGACTCTGAAATCATGAAATTTAATTAAACCGGCTAGAGAGATGGCTCAACAAGCAAGAGCCCTGGCTGCTCTTCCACAGGACCCAAGTTAGATTCCCAGCCATGTGCTGGCTCCCAACCTCCTGTAAATACAGTTCCAGGAGATCTGATGCCCTCTTCTGACCTCTCCCAGCACCAGGCACACTCAGGACACACAGGCATATATGTAGGCAAAACACCCATACACATAAAAATAAATTTAAAATAATCTTTTTTATTTAATTACAAAAGTTAGAAACTGAAGAAAATGAAAGCTTCTGACACATAACTCTAACATAAACATGATCCCTCTCCATTATTACTCCACTAAGAATATTTTAAATTTATGTATACTCATGCTTACATTATATAGTTTATATATTTACTATATAGTTTTTTAAACTTAAATTATATAGGTTCTTAAACTTCAGTTTACAAGCATATGTCCATGCTCCCATATATCTCCATAACTAATACATGGATGTATGCAAGTACCAATTATGAAATGTGATATTTACACAGTCACTTTCAGAGAGATTTGCAGAAAGAACGGTTACTGGGTTAAATGGCATACACATTTTTAGATTTCTGCAATCATAGGCTCATAGTGACAAGTTACTTTCCATGCAGTTTTCACAAATGCACCATGCCTGTAAAGACATATGCAGTATCAAGTTCAGCAACAGGAAACATAACTTTTTAAATGGTTTGCATCTTTACCATTGTGTGGTTTTGCTGGTTATTAAGGAGATCGATAATTATCTGCATATTTTCTCACTGATGTTCACATTCTAAAAGAGCTTACTTTATCAAAGACTACGTGAGGGAACTGGTAGAATACTTGCTGCCTTTATTTTTAGCTCATCCTTCTGGGATGTAACATGTCATGTCAACTTATAATAATGAAATATTTAATAAAGAGACTATGACATTTTGGCATCCAGCTTTTTCAGCATCCCGTTTGCCTAAAACATTATTTTGGTGGTTGGTTCTCCTTTTCTTATTGTCAAGTATGGTGAGTTGTTGTAGGCTGTCCAGCTTTCTTTAGGGCTTGTTATTCATTTGTTAGCTCTGTGGTTTTTGCTGGGATTCTTAAGAAAGGCATCTGCTCATCTTAGATTAGATAAACAGATATAACAGATACTAAGTATCAACTATGTGCCTCACATTGTTCTGGACTATAAACACTGAGGTTCAACAGGACAAAAAGTTGTTCCTTGGAGCTGGAGAGATGGCTCAGGGTTAAGAGCCCTTGATGCTCTTAACAAAGGACCAAGGTTCAGTTCCTAGCACCCACTTGGCAATATATACAACCCTCTATAACACAGTTCCAGGGACTCTGACACCCTCTTCTGCCACCATTGGGCACCAAGCATGCCTGTAGTGCACGTATGTATTGCAGGTAAACTCTCACAGACAGAGAAATAAGTCTTTTAAAAATCTATTTTTAGAAAGTATGCTAGATGTTTTATGTCAAATTGACACAAGCTAATGTCATCAGAAAGGCGGGAACTTCAATTAAGAAAATGCCTTCCTAAAATTGGACTGTATAAAAGCCTGTAAAACATTTCCTTGATGGTGATTGATGTGAAAGGGCTAAGCCCGTTGTGGATGAGGCTATCCCTGGACTGGTGGTCCTGGATTCAAAAAGAAGTCAGGCTGAGCAAGCCATGAGGAGAAAGCCAGTAAGCAGCACCCTTCCATGGCATCTGCAGAAACCCCTGACTTCAGGTTCCTGCCCTGTTTGAGTCCCTGTCCTGACTTCCTTCAATAATGGACTACCATGTGGAAGTAGAAGGCAAATTAACCCTTTCCTCCCCTACTTGCTTTAGTCGTGATATTGCAACACAGCAATAGAACCCCTAACTAGGAAAGAAAGTATCTTGTCAAGGAAGATCATTGAAAACAATTAAGTGGCCTGATGAGCTGTTATAGTGTGTCTCCCATTGTGGCATAGGAACACTGGGATTATAGATGCCTGGTGTGAGAGGTCCTTCTGTCTATGTGTTGCTTTTATTGGTAAATGAATAAAGAAACTGCTTTGCGGCTTTGGCCTATAGCAGGGCTGAACCTAGCTAGGCAGGGAAAACTAAACTGAATGCTGGGAGAAAGAAGGCAGAGTCAGTGAGAAGCCATGTAGCCCCACCGGAGACAGAAGCCAGAACTTTACCTGGTAAGGCACAGCCTCATGTTGATACACAGATTAACGGAGATGGGTTAATTTAAGATATGAGTTAGCCAGAAATACACTTAAGCTATTAGGCAAGAAGTATTGCAAATAATATAGTTTCTATGTGATTATTTTGGGGCTGAACAGCTAGGAACAAACAAGAGGCCTCCTACTACAGGTGCCCACTACTGTGCTCAGCTACACATGGGTTCCAGGGATTTGAACTCAGTTCCTCATACTTTCAGGGCAAGTACTTTATCCACTCACTGAGCCATCTCCCCAGCCCTCACCTTTTCTCCCTAAAAGTAGCTTCTTTCCCTCACCTCAAAAGGAAAGGGAAGTTAAATGCTATTTTTTTAACTACCAAACTAACCTTAGATAATCAATAGTTGATCTTCTCAATGTGCTTACTAATGTCAATCTCTGACTTCCATACACCTGTGCATATGTGCATATGTGCATACCACACATGCACATATACACATTAAAAATTAAAGAGCCAGGCATGGTGGCACATGCCTTTATTCCCAATATCTGGGAGGCAGAGGCAAGCAGATCTCTAAGTTCCAAACCAGCCAGGGATGTGTGTGTGTGTCTGCACTGTCTAAATAAATAAATAAATAAATCTAAAAAATGTTTAATAAGATCTTACCCTAAAGGTACCATGTGTAGCATGTAATAAAAAATTCTAAAGGTATTTTCTGACTAAATCATTGAAAGAGAGCAGACGAAAAGCCTATGAGTCATACGCATGCCTGACGGTGAATACTCATGTTAAAACTTTCTGAGCCACAATATTTTGGGGCATGTCACCATGGCTATGAATCTGACGTGTGGGTAAACCATCAAACTATTGCTTGAGAAAACCCTGAGCATGAATTTGGAGACCTTTCTCAGCCTAACTCGAAGGTTATTTTTCAATTCTCCTAAGAAGACACTTGCTGACTATGCCCTTAGGCTAACACACCACCACAGCTGAGAAATTGCAGTGGCTTTAGAGCGATCTGACTAAGCCTTGAACTTCAGCTCGGCCCTGACACAGCCTTGTACCCCTGCAGTTTCTTCCAGTCCTCTTCAGGGTCAGCAGTCAGACGCTAGTCAGCCCGTTTGTCCCATGACATTGTAAAACTGGGTTTAAGGCTATCTACAGGCTAGAGCGTGAGTAAAACAGTTGCCATGCAAGCCAGAGGACCCAAGTTTAGGTCCCCAAAACCCATACAGTAATATGCGTCTGTAACCCCAGGGCTCCTGTAACAAGATATGTAGCAGAGACAAAAATTCCTGGACGCTCGTGGGCCAGCTAGCCTGGTATAGCTAATAGAAAACAAGAGACCCTGTCTCAAAGAAAATGAAAGGCAAGAACCAATTGGGGGGGATGAGAGAGCAGCACTCCTGACTCCCTCCTCTGCCTCTGCACATGCACCCACACCCACACCCATGCATACATACACACACCAGAAAAGGAGAGAGAAACAAGCACTCCAGCTTCTACAGAGCCAATTGTGCTGCAGAGTGTTGTATGTGAAATACATAAGCCATTGACTCTATTCTTCTTAGCCTGACCTATTCCTTTATAGAGGCCCACCTCACCCCAAATGCTAGTGATGGCGCCTCCAAGCTTCCCGAAACTCTTGCCTCCACTTCCTATCTTTGTTATAGGGTGTTGGTATTACAGCTGCATACGACTGTATGCGTGCTGGGGAATTGAACTCCGGTCTCCTGGCTTGTGTGGCGATCACTTAACTCACTGAGCCAGACACTAAATGAGTGCTCTGTCGTTGAGTCCTACCCCTAACCCTTTAGGTAGCACCCTTGCCAGCTGCACATTTCCCCTAAGGACACGGTGCTCTGCTAGCCTTTCCAGTACTTCCTGCCAACCACGCCCCTTGGTTTCTTCTCTCGTCTTTCTGATTATCATTCGCTACTTGTAAGCTCTGAGCTTCTGGATGTTCACCACTGTAGCTGGTCCTTATGATGGGCCCCCTTGTCCTTTAGAGTCCAGTTCTGGGATCCTGCTCCTGCAGAGGAGGCTGCCACCTAACTTCTTGGTGATGCCAGTGCCCTCTTTGACAGCATCTTCTTAGTGGTTTTGGTAAGAAGTGTGATGTTTGGGTCTCCCATAGGACACAGACATATGGTCTTGTGTGATAATGCCATCTAACATGCCCTCCTTCTAAACCTCATTTCTTCCTTTACTTACCAATTTTTTTTTAGGCCTTCCCAGCACTTTTTCCACACTTCTAAGAGGACCCATAGTAAGGCTGCCTCATCCTCTGGAGTCTTTGTGTCAAAGAATTGACCCTACACCTCTGCTGTAAAAGTAGATATACTGATATATGACCTTGGGAAAGGTCAGGGGACTTATCGTTTCTCTTGTTATTATTATTATTATTATTATTTGGTTTTTGGTTTTTTGAGACAGGGTTCCTCTGTGTATCTTTGGCTGTCCTGGAACTCACTTTGCAGACCAGGCTGGCCTCGACCTCACAGAGATTCGCCTGCCTCTGGCTCCCAAGTGCTGGGATTAAAGGTGCTCTACCACGCCTGGCGTGACTTCTCATTTCTATCAGTGACCCAAGTTCTTTCCCTGATCTGACTACTGGTCAGCTCAGCATTAAATTTTAATCAAGCATCTATCACATATGTGACAATGCATGACCTGCCCTCTGTGTGCTGTTTTTACACCGGCTCCGTCTCATTAAACGTCTTTTCATGTCACTCGGTTTTCTCACTTGCATTTACTCAACACTCTGCCAAACATTGTGCTCAATACTGCACACTCATCTTGTGCCATCCCGGTTTCTCAATGGTGGGGTCTTGAGCATGATACCCAATTTCTTCTGTCAGTGTGGGTAACGACAATGTGTACTTTACAGGGTTGTCATGAGGACTGGTAATAGTTAACATTAATAGTCTTTGAAGTCCACTTGGCTTTTTGGCCCCAAACAGTAAGTCTAACTAGTTATTTTACATGATACGAATGTACTAAAGTCTAGAAAGAGAAACATCGGTTTATTCTAAAAATACTCACCAGAGAGAGTAAAGTATTACTAATCATATTTATTATGGCTTTAATCAAATTGAAAGCTTTTGCGGTTCCTGTAATTAACAGCAGTGTAACAGAATCAATCAAGCTGGGATGGAATGAATCTTCATACAAAAAACTCATTTATTTACTTCTACATTTATAAATGATGGCTCTTTCTGAGGGCAGGACGCCCAAGAAAGCTTGACTTTAAAATCCCTTGTTTTACAGGAATGTTAAGATTACTTTGCACTGACGATTAACAAGGAGTCTTATCCTGCCCTTGGGACTTAGCAGATTGCATTAATAATTCAGACCCTAGGCTACTCTGACAACTAAGTGTGGCATCCTCAACGCTGGTGAGCTTGCCAATAGGCAGAAACTTAGGACAATCCCTTGAACTTTTCTCCTTGCATTGGATTACATTGTGTGATGCCCATCACCATAAAAATGTTGTGTCTTTACTTTTTAATTTTTGCAGCCTCCCCGCAAAAAAAATTTTTAAAAACCAAATACAATTTTGTGTTGTTCACATAGTCACTTGAGCATGGTGGCCAGTCCTTAAAGAAAAGTGAGTCCTTCTCCACCCCCCCACACCCATAAAGCTCGGCAGGTCCCCTTTTAAAATTCTCAAACTTT
>LOJH01066105.1:0-10384 GCA_001685095.1 Ellobius talpinus | reverse complement strand
TTTTTGAGGAAGGTCTCTCTTGTTAGACACTGCTACACAGATTACTCCAAACTAGCTGGCTCATGAGCTTCTGTGTGGTGGGGGGAGGAGGGGAGTCTCATGTCTGCACTTCCAGGAGTGCTGGGATTACAGACATGCACCACTCTGTCTGTCTGCAGACATGCACCACTCTGTCTGTATTCATGCACCACTCTGTCTGTATTCATGCACCACTCTGTCTGTCTGCAGACACGCACCACACTCTCTGTCTGCAGACACGCACCCCTCTGTCTGTAGTCACGCACCACACTATCTGTCTGCAGACACACACCACTCTGTCTGTCTGCAGACATGCACCCCTCTGTCTGCAGACACGCACCCCTCTGTCTGTCTGCAGACACACACCACACTCTCTGTCTGCAGACACACACCACTCTGTTTCTCTCTAGCTTGCTTTCACATACATTCTGAACAACTGAACTGAGATCATCAGGTTTGCACAGCAGCCTTTTATCCACTGAGCAACCTCCCTGCCCTGAGTTCTAGTTCTTCTCACTGTCACTCACACCAGATGCTTTTGTCAAATCTCTTTTTATCAGAAGAGTGTGGTTGAGTAGGAAGGTGAGCACATCTAATACACTGACGCTTCCCATGAGCCTGACTAAAAGACAGGTGACAAGCACTTCCCAGCCTTCTGCGCTGGGCTGCAGCTCCACTGTGATGTCAACAGTCAGCTGTGAGACTGTCTGATGGCCTCTGTAGTGTTCCAAGGCTGGAAACAGAGACAAAAAGCTGGGCATATTTCCAGCCCTGTGGATACCTTTTCCATCTCAGGTAACGTCCCATATGATGAGTCCGTGATCTCTCCAAGATCCAAGCCAGAAGATTCACTTCCTCACCCTCACTTAGAGCTGGGTTCAGACATATAAGCTTGTCTCCAGCAATCATATATGAAATAAACATGACCAAATAAGAAGTGAGGTGCAGGCGCCACAGAGAATCCATTTCTAACAAGGATAGTGAGAGTAACATCCAGCTCTCCAGACCCAACAGTAAAGCTTTGGCAACATGGATGTGATCTGAGATGGTTGCATCCTCCAGGACAGAGGCCTCTGTTCTTAGGCAAGAAGCTCCCAAGCCTGGTTCTAGTCCTGTCAATGTCTGTGTGAGCTATGCAAGCCTATAATACATCCTTTCCTTTTCTGAAAGGCTAGCATGGCTTCTGTTGTTTGTACTGACTTCCCTGAATGAAAGCAAAAGAGCAGTCCTCCAGGGAAGCAACCCTGACAAGGTACAATGGTGTATAATACATACAGGGAAAAAAATCTTATGTGGGCAGTTGGTCTCACATCGCTGTTGGCATTGGCTAGCCTGAAATCTAGACACAGGAAGGAGGCTCACAGAGATGGCGGTGGCAAGCCATGAAGCAAGCTTGTTGTTGTTGTTGTTGTTGGTTTTTCAGAAACAGGTTTTTGTTCAAAAACCTTACAACTGACTAGAACAAGCCCACTTACACGACCAAGAGTAATCCTTGCTAAAATCAGCTGGTTCTAGATACGAGCTGCATCTAGAGACTGTCATCACAATGGTCCCTGCAGCCCAGCCCCCACCAACCCAAAACCCCAGGAGGGGTGCCAGCATGCCTCCTTTCACTTTGACTGAGACATCTTGTTTAAACCAACATGTCTGGTTTGAGGAAACTTTTATCCAAGCCAGAGCAATGGCTCAGGCTCCAAGCATAACTACTTGAACTCAGTGTCTGGTGAGTTAACGTGATGAGAGGAAACAATTGACTCCCACCAGCTGTGAATGCACACTTGCACACACAATAAATTAGTGTGAATTGCTTCAAATGTATGCAGAGCTGAACACTAAGCAAGTCAAGGCAGTTGCACCCCAGAGAGCAATCCCCTTGCAGGCCACCCCATCACAGCCTAACCTAGCTGCCACTATCTCTTCGTTGGACTGTAGCTACAAAGTCTTTCTGATCCACTCTTCTGCCCAACCCACCAGAGACTGTTTCCAAAGCAGTGATCTGGTTGTGCCTCCCTGACTACAGGCCCATGCTGGCTCTTCTACACCTCACAGCCGTCACAGTTTGGTTGTAAGCAACAGACATCAACATTGATACAAATAAAAGATAAAAGCTGCTGAAACAAGCCACACTGTGGAGGGAAAAGCTGAAGCAGTTTTTGAGATGAGATCTCTGTACATAGCCCTTGCTGTCCTGGAACTCCTTGTAGACCAGACTGGCCTAGAACTATGAGGTCCGCCTGCCTCTGCCTCCCCAGTGCTGGAATTAAAGGCTGTGCTCCCACCACACTCAGTTTAAAAGCTGAAGTTTTGAGATTAGGAAATGCAACTGCCGTGGTTCTTCAAAGCAGGAGCCAACAATCTTCTGGGAACTTAGCTTTAGCTTCAGGGATGAGTCAGTCACAAGCTCAATCTCAATGGAACACACTCCTGGGGCCAACAGTAAAGGTCAGGGTGTCTGACTGCCTGGCATGGATCATATCCCTGCCTTTGGCCAGAATACACTCCTGATATAATTGTTAAAAAGTGGTATTAAAGTATGCATGTAGCACACTCGGGAGGCAGAAGCAGGCAGAGTTCTATGAGTTCAAGGCCAGTCTAATCTACATAGCTAGTTCCAGGCCATCCAGGGCTACATTATGGAGTTGTTAATAAGAAAGAGACAGAAATGGCATGCAGATGCAGATGGAGGATATCTCACAGGGCCCAAATAAAGAAATACAGGCAATTAATGACTGCTGAGAGAGAGAGAATCAGTCTTCCTCAGGAATGAGCCCTATAAATGACTATCCAATAGCAAATGGTCACCCCTAAAAGTGTGTGTGTGTGTGTGTGTAAGACACTAAATTGACTTAGCAGGTTTTATCTATAGATTTATCCATATATATGTAACAATAATATATATGTAACAATAATAGCTAAACAGGCATGAATTTGAGGAGAGTGAGCATATATGACACTGGAGGGGTTGGAAGGAAGAAAGGGAGGGGAAAATGAAGTAATTACATTTTAATTAAGTTTTTAAAAGGCTGACATTAGAAAGGACCAGAAATGGGCAAATAATCAGGTATTGAAAGGGGAAAACAGATACTTGGTAAGCAAGAACAAGACACAAGGGCTCGCTGGTCATGTTTGGCACCCAAAGGATCTGTATGTTAGAAAGAGTTGGGAAGTGGGGTGGCAGTGATTAAATTCTTGATGTGCAGCAGGGCCAGGAAGAAATGCTGAGAGTGGCCCCTAACTAGACAACTAGGAAGAGGCTTTCTGAAGGATAGGACCCAACCCTGAAGACCTCCAGCAAAACCCTAGTCCCTCTTTCCATGGCCACAGTTCTGGAAGTATGCTAGGTCTGAAGAGTGGAGCGCAAAGGCTTTTCCTGACCTTCACTGCCATAGAATCTATGTAGTAAGGTAAAGAGAACCAGGATAAGACTAGAGAGAAAAGGTGCCAACAGCCAGATCTCCACTGTGGTACCTGTTTCTGTTCCCTCTCCGTTGAAATATGAGCTCTGAAGAGCAGAAGCCTCCTCAAAACTGGTCCCTCACAGCTATGTCCCCATCAAAGTACCCTGTGCACAGTCAGCAGTAGAGAAGTAAGCACTGGCCATGAGCAAGCAGCCAGCACAGCACATAAAGTGCTTCCCACCAAACCCAAGCCTCTCATGTTGACCAGAGGCCAGAGCTGGCACAGAACCAAACAGGAGGGAGACGAACTGGCTTCCAAGCCTGGTTCTGGGTCCTATGGGACTGGCATGTCACTTGGCCATTCTACAGTTCTAAGGTTATACCACCCACTCCACATAGTCCCAGTGACAACATATGAGAATCAGGTGTGAAAAGTTGGCACAGCGTAGTGTGCTCTTCTTCCCAGGTGTCCATGGTCTCGCCTGTCTTTTCCGTAAGAGGATGCCATTTTAGTCAGCTAACGGGAACTACATGCTACATCTCCAGGGCTTGGGAGTTAATATTCTAGGTGAACAGACTGACAAACGCCGATTTTGGACCAAACACAGAGATGAAGCATAAAGGAAAAGGCAGGCATGCTAGGACAGACTCCAGGGTCGCCCTTGGATAGTCTCATGCCACGCCTCAGGTACACCTGGCCTGTGGGTAGAGCAGCATCTCAGGCACACCTGGCCTGAGGGTAGGGCCGCATCTCAGGCACATCTGGCCTGTGGGTAGGGCCACGCCTCAGACACACCTGGCCTGTGGGTAGAGCTGCATCTCAGGCACACCTGGCCTGAGAGTAGGGCCATGTCTCATGCACAGCTGGCCTGTGGGTAGGGCCGCATCTCAGGCACACCTGGCCTGTGAGTGGAGGGGAAGCCTCATCAGGGTTTTCTTGCAGATGTGACTTAAAGAGATACATAACAGGCAACTTTGGAAAGATAATTTTATTAGCTTCAGGAACAACAGCTGACACAAGTAAAGACCTGGACAGGGACAGAGCTATGGTGGATTCCCATCTGTCCCTCCACACCTCTGGACGGGGACAGAGCTGTGGTGGATTTCCATCTGTCCCTCCACACCTCTGGACGGGGACAGAGCTGTGGTGGATTCCCATCTGCCCCTCCACACCTCTGGACGGGGACAGAGCTGTGGTGGATTCCCATCTGTCTCTCCACACCTCTGGATGGAGACAGAGCTGTGGTGGATTCCCATCTGTCCCCTCCACACTTCTAGAAAGGGCCTAAGTGTGGCTCCTAAGAACAACATCTTACTGCCCTTCAGCATAGGAACAGAAGTGGGCAAGGCAGTCCTTGTTGGACACTGGGGCCTTTTGTTCTGTGTCCATTCCACTGAACAGGAGAATTAACCAGGTCCACATTCTAGACATTCAGATCTGGACTGGTCTGGCCCATGTTATGGATCATTGACCAGGAGCATGACCTTCTGAGTTACCAATCAGATAGTCAACATTCTGGAGGGGCCCCAGATTCTAGGAAGAAAATTAAGAAACCTTTTACCTTTCAAGGGATTTTGTTAGGAACTCTACATCCTAAAGTTGTTTGTTTGGTTATTTGTTTGTTTGTTTTTTGTTTGAAGACAGAGCCTCACTGTGTAACCATGGCTAGCCTAGAACTCACTATGTAAACCAGACTGGCCTCAAACTCACAGAGATTCAACTGCCTCTGCCTCTCAAGTGCTGGGATTAAGGTGTGTGAGACCACACCAAGCCCTATAATATAAAGTTTTAAGTATATTCCAAATCAACAAGAAATCTAACCTTCTGGGTTGTCAACAAGGAGCCAAGTTCTGGGAAGTCAGTTAAAAACTATTCCTATAGTTTTTAAGGGTTAACAAAGAATTCAGCATCCCAGAATGGCAAAATCACAACATTCTAGACAAGGGTGAGATCCAAAGTTCTAATTTTCAGCTTTCTCAGTGCTGTGCTGAGCCAGGAAACAAACTCTAAAGTCTATCTACCTCACCTCAGCATCCTAGAAGGACAAGCACAAAGCTCTTCCTTCCAGAAGGTCACCTCCATGCCCCTCACAGCTCTGAGGACGGTCTCTCGACAGCAGGCCCATTGTCTCTGGGTGACTCTGGCACACTGAAGGAAACATAGGGGCAGGTCTTGGTGTTGAGGCAGATCAGTTTCTTCAGTGAGGCTGTGTTGACAAGGTTGAAGCCCACATCACCACCGAATGTGCTGGGCTTCCAATACTCTGGAGAACAAATGGGATTCCCTAGGAGACCCTTGAGGGAAAAGGGAGCCCCAATCTCTATCATGCTCTCCCCAAAGATGGAGTTGGGCTGGCACTTTTCCAGAAGCAACCCTGGGTAGAACTCTAAGGCATCGATGTCACCATACAGCTCCTCCAACTCAGCTGCCATCTTCTTCTCTCCTGCAGAGCAAGATCTTACTGTCAGACCACAATTTTGTTAAGATCGACCTGGGGATGGAACCTTCTAGATTCAGTTTTTCTCTAGGAATGACAGAGACCCCAGGAGAACAATTTTGTCAACTGGGAAAATGTCCTAAAATTTGGCCCTGCTGGCATTGGGAAATAATTAGGAAAGAAAGAGCAGATAAGCACTTTAACTCAGACTATGTAGTGACAAAGGGTCTAAAGGCCTAAATCGGTCCCCAAATAGTTCATGACCTCAAACTCATTCCATTCTCTGGACTTAATTCTTGGGCCATCACAACATGGAGAAAACATCCTGTATTGATCCCCTTGAGGAAGATTTCAAGGCCTTACCTCTGCCCAAGCCCTCTAGACAGGACAAACCCACGCCTCAGCACCCACGATCCTAGTTCATTGCCAACCTCCCTTCACCACATGGCATCTCCCAAGACAAGCCCCTTGCTCTGGTCACATTTATGGCTGTCCTCCCAGAGGAGACCTACTTTCTTCGCCTCTGTGCCTTTGTTTCCCCACCTTGCCATACCTGAAGTTCTTCTCTCTCTATTTCCAACCTGGAAAGTTTCTGTTTATCCACCAGGAAGGTCATCATCTCCCCATGTAGGGTGCTGCCACAGCACTGCCTTCCCTCACCATGTCCAGTCATAGTGCCGGCCATCTGCACCATCCTAGTCTCTGTCCTTGTGGTCTCCCTCACTTCCTCGGCATGTCTCAAGGACAGAGACTGTGTCCAAGAAGCAGTGGCTGCTGCCTACCTGTGAGCTCCTGGAAGGAGGTGTAGGGCTTCATACCAAACCTCTTCCGGTATTCATTGAAGGGCTGTAGGCGCATCTCTCGGGACTCCTTGATGACATCCATGGCCACATGAAGAACGTGGTGGTTAAAGTTCCTACCCCCACCAATCTGCCAAGAGATTAGCACAGATGTCAGTCTAAGAACCAGGCCAAACTGTCCTGTGTAAGGTCCTAAAAGGAGAACTCCAGTTCTTTCTGAACCAGGATAGAGAATGAGGTGCAGCCCATTGGTCATGACACTGTGGTTTGACTCTATCTCTGCCTGCTTCCCCAACACTGAAGTGTGCAGCACTCTGCTCTCTAGTGACTGGAGCTCTTTGGAGTCACACCAAGAGGTAGTGTCGCTTTTGTTGAAAGAGAAAAAAGTCTAGGTGAAAAAGAAGGACTCTGGATCCCCAGGACTTGTGGACCAGCCTGCTTAGCACACTTGGCAAGCTCCAGGCCAAGTAAGAGATCCTGTCTGAAAAGTCAAGTGAACAGTTCCTGAGGAGTGACACCCACAGCTGACTTCTGCCACACATACACACACACACACACACACACACACACACACACACGACCCCACAAAAAGTCATAATAGTTACAGGGCACCGGTTTAAAGGAAGCTCTACTTCTGAGATCTGTTTTGATTGAACAACTATAATTGAGCCGGAAAGAAAAACAGTTGAATTGAAATCATACAACTCAGAGCAAAGCAAACTTGGAGCAGCAAGCAGAGAGTGGTTCCAACCCCAGCTCTGCCCATGCTAAGCTGTGTGGCTGGAATTGTGCCCCCACCCAAAGATGCACTATCTAACCTGCAGCACCCACAAATGTGACCTTAGCTGAAAATGTAATAGTCTCTCTCACCTTGCTGATGGCTTGGCTTTCCACACTATCCATCACCCACAGGCAACTACAATCTGATAATATTTAATGGAAAATTCCAGAAATAAATAATTCCTAAGTTGTAAATCGCATGCTATTCTGAGTAGCGTGACGAAATCTAATGAGGAGTCTCTCGATCCTGCCCAGAATGTGAATCATGCCTTCGTTCAGCATGTCTGTACTGCACAAGGCCCCTGGCTTGTCAATCATCTGGCATCTGTCAGTTATCAGGTCAACTGTCATGATATCAAAGTGCTATGCAAAAGTAACCCCTACGCAGTAAACTAAGCAGCATATACCTGTGTCATTCATCTCACCCCATGTCCTCACATAGACACAATATCAGCTCACATTATCCTGAGGGGTGAGTACTGTATACCATTGAGAGAGAAAAATCACACTATATACTTTTATTACAGAAATTTATTATGCATATATTCAATGTTTCTATTATTGCTATGTCTCTTATTGCACCTAATTTATAAGTTAAACTTTACCACCACAGTTCATATGTATAGGAAAAAAGTATGTATGTGGTTCAATACTCTACCATTTCAGACATCCATTTGGGAAGAAGTCTTAGATGCATTCCCTATGAATAGGAGAACTATGTAGTCTTCACTGGTATAGACAAAATAAAGTCATGCTTGATTAGGGAAGATCCTAATCCAAGAAGTGATGCCTTGTTTGTTTGTTTTCAAGTTTTGGAGCAGGGTCTCATGTAACCCACGCTGAACTAGCCCAAGAGCTGAAATAACCTGGTGTTCCTACGTCCACCTCCAGAGTGCTGGAATTACAGTGCACCTCTGTGCCCAGCCCAGAGACACAGAGAGGACACCATGTGACAGGAGGAGGAGGCAGACAGTTGAGTGACACTTCTTCTACAAGTCAAGAACTAACCAAGGACTGTGGGAGTCCAGGGAGAAAGGCTAAGAACAGATTCCTCTCTAGAACCCTCAGAGAGTGGCCATGCTGCCACTCAACAGTGAAGGACATGTCTCTATTATCTTAAGCCATCCACTTTGAAGCATTTTGTTGGGAAACCCTGGCATGTAAACACAAGGACAGAGTATGCTTGTGTTTCCTCATATGCAAACATGGAGAGTGTGAAAGCACCCACCTGATATGTTGTAGTAAAATAAAGGGTTGTCACAATGCCGGTCACATGGCAACATCACACAGTGGTCATCATGATGTTCCTTGGAGAAAGGCCTGCTTTGTCCTGCCTCTGCTCCTTTTTAATACCCTAAGAGTCAACAGCTGCGATCTTCTCCCAGTTTCAAAACCCGACCTTCCACACACTTAGCAGACCCACAGCCCCACACAAAGGCTTCTGTCTTGTCTCACACCCGTGTCCCCACAGAGAGCAGAGGGTACTCAGGGGGCAGCAAATGCTAATTGCAGTCAAATTACCAGGAGGAAATGTAAACCCACTAAGTGTCACAGCTTCCTGTGGGATAGGGGACAGTGAAGACAGAGAAGCAAAGGACTCAAGACAAGGTGGAGAAAGGGGAGCTTCCAGCTGTAGGGAAGGAGTGATTTCAGAGGGGTTGACTAAGAATCCCAAGAGAATGCACTCGTCTGCCAGGGCCATGACAGTGGTGTCTCAATTAACTGAAGCTTAGTCTCTGTGTGAAGTCTAGTGTGTCTGATTCTTGGTCCCTTCTGAAGCCAGCCTCTTTGGTTTATAGATAGCCACTGCTTCCCTGTGTCTGCACGAGGCTCTCCTTCTGGACGAGTCTGTCTTAATCTCCTTATCTTACAAGGATCCCAGTCACATTGGATTGGTGCCCACCCCAATTTCCTAGTTTGTCTTAATTATCTCTTTAAAGACAGTATCTCCAAATGTTATTCTGAGGTCTTGAGAGTTAGGATCATAGCATATTAATTTGGGGTAAGACACAATTCAGCTGATAGGAAATACAGAATTCAAAAGGCATTTCATACAGGCACAGTCATGTATATTACCAGATCCTAATAGGGCCCTCATGTCCCTCAGATTCCAAGCCCTCTGACCCTCAAGCCTTTGCACATGCTGTCCTCTCCATCTGGAACAAAATTATCCCCTGTCACCATCACCACCCCTCTCTAGGGGGAATCCTGCCCGTCTTTACCATCTCTACTTTGCCATTGCCCTAACACCCAACTCTGGGTTACAGAGTTGACAGAGTACCATGGCTTTCTGAAATATGGTCCTCAACATCTTATCATTCTGAGGACATTAGCAGGCACCTGTCATGGTGCTAGCTCAAATGATGTTAGCTGTCATTGGACTGTCTTCCTTTTATGGTGTACGTGCCAAAGGGACAGGGTCCAAGAACCATGTCAATCTTGTTCATTACCACATCCCAAGCATCTGGAGTAGTGCCTGTGCTAAGGTCTGAACCTGAAACATATCCCATAGCTTTATATTTTAAACACTTGCTCCCCAAATAGTGGCACTATTGGGAACACTGTTGAGCCTTTAGGTGTGGCCAAGCTGAAGAAAACAGGTCACTAGAAGCCAGACTTTAAAGGCTACAGAACCTGGTTCCATCTCATTATTTCCTGGTCTGCTGTGACGTGAACAGCCTCTGCCTTGAGCTTCTGCTGCCACAGACAGGGTCACTCTGCCATGGCTTCCTCACTGTGACACTGCCAAAATAACCCTTCTTCCCTTGAGTTTTTTCTGTAAGGTATTTGAGACATAATAACATGAAAGTGACTAATGAACCCTGGTACTGTCACCTGAATGAGAGAATTCCTAAAGAGATATTTATGACCACCTGTGGAAGTGACACTATGAGCCGGGCGGTGGTGGTGCACACCTTTAATCCTAGCACTCGGGAGGCAGAGGCAGGCA
>LOJH01066103.1:8587-18971 GCA_001685095.1 Ellobius talpinus | reverse complement strand
AGAGAGAGAGAGAGAGAGAGAGAGAGAGAGAGCAACGTCGTGCAGAGGGTGCCACCTACTGGCAGAATCCGGAAAACCAGCAAAACTTCAACCAGTGAACTGGAGTCAGCTTCCCTTTGCATGGACCAGAGGAAACAGGAACAGCAGCCGCAAAATCAAGAAGTCAAATCAACAGCTCCCTGGGCCAAACTTGTCTGTTACACATTTAACCATTTTCACAGTTTGCTGGCCATTTATTCAAGCAAAGCTGTATCTTTCCCAGGGATACAAGATAAAGGGCCCCCCACTATTGGCGCCCTAACTTCGTGTGCAGGACTGGGTTTCTGACAGTTTCCTGTCAGAAATTGTCTTCCCAAACCAGAAAGAGCCTTTTAACACCCCTCTTTTTCCAGAAGAAGACTTAGCGGACAAAAAGGCCTATAACCCTTACTTAGGGAACTCCCGCAGGACTTGTCTCCTTTAACCAGAACTAGACTCCAGAGCCAGAACTCATACTGATTAAGCCAATGAAAAGTCTTGGTATACTTTTTTCTTTTCTTCTTTTTTGGGGGGAGAGGTTGCAAGGGTGGAGGATGGGTCTGGGAAGACTGGGAAATGAATGTGATCTGGGGGCATTATGTGAAACTCTCAAATAACCAATAAAACTATTATGTTGGGGGGAAAAGTGTCGAGTCCCGTACTAATGGCCAGACCAAGAACGGACCCCTGGAAAGTCTCTTGATGCCCAACCTCCGGGTACAGCATTACCGTAATTGCATCAGTGCTGCGGGGCTTTAGAGATGGCTTTAGAGCGGCCTAGTAATGTTTATCTTCTTCACAAGGGCCAGCGGCATCTTCCAGACACTACATATTATGTTTGGACTATGGTCAAGGTCTTGGACAGTCCCAGAAGTGTTGCCAAGGTGAATGTGGCTATTGGAGGGGTGGAAGGCTGAGAAGTGACCAGGCAGGCAAAAAATAACCTTGGGACTGGATAATATTACTTTACACATACATGTATATATATATGTATATATATAAGTCATATGATAGTTATATATGACTATATATATGGTTAGGTTAGGGTTAGGGAGATATATAGATATAGATATAGATATATACATGTATATATAGTTGCTTTGAAGAAGCAGAAGTTGCAGACATGTCTATTTCATGAACAAAATACAAAACAATAAAATATCCAAAATCAGTTTTCTAAGGAAAAAAGAAAGATTAAGAAAGGGAACAAACGGGACAATTACAACAAATCTACAGTACATTACTTAAAGGAAAGCAGAATCCACTGGCTTCCAGGTCCAGCTTTTATTCTTGTTTGTTCTTTCTTTAAGTCCCCTTTAAACTTGTGTTTCTCATGGGAGAAGTCCACAGCTTAATTTTACTATCCATTTTTAAAACTAGAAGGGATTCCCTTCATGTAAACAAATCACAGCACCTGTATTAGCGGATTTTACGGTTATTCTTAGACTGGCTATTCTCAGCAGTTGGACTGCCAAACCACCTGTCAATTTGGGTTTAGATGTGTCTACATAGCAGCGTTCTATCAAAAGAGCCCACAAATGCCACCTTATCTTCCTAGCGTAATTAAAATAGACAAGAAATTTAGTAACTAAGAAGAAGGGATGAGAGGGGCTGGAGAGATGGCTCAGCTGTTGAGAGTTCTGACTGTTTTTCCGGAGAACCCTTGTTCAATTCCCAGCACCCACATGGCAGTTCCTGGGGACCCGACACCCATGGCAAAACACCAATGCACACAAAATAAAAATAATTTAAATAAAAAGAAGTGATGAGAGCTTTAAAAACATCATCAGTGGAAACCCAGAAAGGGCCAAAATGGAAAAAAAATGTTAAATTATACAATTAAGGTAAGAATTTCTATTCCAACTGTTAATAGAAAATACAGTAAAATTAAAGTTTTGCCAGAGTTTGGTTAACAACGATCTTCTTAGTGTTCGGTAATAAATTCTTTTTAAATTATTTATGTTAGGAATATTTTCTAACATGAGCTCTCTGCCGACGCAAAATAATCCCAATCAAGCCAAATCAGACGAGATTAAAAGATATCCAGGTTTAATTAGACACCTGCACTCCTGGGCGGCCCCAAGGGGAACAGGGAAGTCACCAAGACCACCGGAGAGGAAAAGGGAAAACCACATGTTTATTTTTTTGGGGGGGAGCAGTTTAAATAGCCTGTGGGAGTGGTCTTGACCATTTCTGAGGAGGAGTCAAGGTTTGGTGGACCACCTTGACTCGGGGAGGGGTCAAGGTTTGAGGGGCACAGAGGAGGGACCTCCAAAGATGGAGGCCGGAGGCTCAGATTTATAATTTATTTTTAATGTGCATTGGTGTTTTGTTTTGCCTGTGGAAGGGTGTTGGGTCTCCTGGAACTGGAGTTACAGTTGGTAAGCCACTGTGTGGGTGTTGGGAATTGGACCTGGGTCCTCTGGAAGGGCAGCCAATACTCTTAACTGCGGAGCCATCTCTCCAGTCCCCAGGGCAATAAAGTCTTAAACAGATAATCAGATATGTTGAAAAGGTCACAAGAGCTGGAGAGGATGGCTTACTCAGCAGGCTGTGCATGCATGAGAAGCCCAGTTTGGCTTTCCAGTCCCCATATGGAGTGTAGTAGCACAGGTTTGTAACCCCAGAGGTTACAAACCCCTGGGGCTGGCTCTCTGGCACTCCCTGAAGGCCACAATAGCCTTTCAGTGAGAGTTCCTGTATCAAAAAGCATTGTCATGGTAACATGAGATACAAGTTCAATCCCCAGAACTCAGTTCACATAACCATCCTCTGACCTTGTCTCACGCCCCAACCCTGCAATAATAAGCAAAAATAGTATGTCTTTACTTTTTATTTTTTGAGGCAGGGTCTCTCTACAAAGCCCTGGCTGTCCAGGAACTTGCTTTGTAGACCAGGCTAACAAACTTACAGAGATCTCCCTGCCTCCACCACCCTAGTGCTTGGACTAAAGGACTATGTTCGGCAACAAGTTTTTTTTTTAAGATGGATAACAGCTGAGGAAGAAAACTGATTTTGCCCTCGATCACCACATGCAGGAGTGCTATTGCACACAAGAAATACCATACATGCACACACATATGTGCACACAGACGTACACACGACATGATATGGAAATCATGCAAGTAACCCAGAAAGTTCCTTTTAACCTTCAGGAGAGCCAAGACTTTTCTTGATTGGATCTTGCTGAAAGGATATCTACATCCTGGAAATAGGTCACCTCCCTCTATTTCCCGCTGCCATTGTCCCTCTCGGTCAGCTTGGGAAAGGCATAGGAAAGTTAGGGGAACTTTTACAAATCATGACTCCTGTTTCAGCTAAAGTCCTAGGTGGAATGTGGTCTCCACAGGTGCTCTGATGTCAGGACTCCCACTCTTATCCAGCGGTGACGAGACGGCTCCCCCTAACTTCTCCCATCACGTGGTATCTATCAGTGCTCTCCTCCGAGGACGCCTTCACTTGGGTGCTTGAGTCCCCAGCCCCGCAGGAAGAAGGAGACCAGAAGCCCCTTTTCCTCTTTGATTGACATCAGCATATCTAAGTTATTTTGATTTGGTTTCCATCTTTTAGTTTGTTTGCTCGGGGAACCTGACTGTTGAAAGAATTGGTTGTACACCCTTACAGATGCCTCTGTGGAAGCCCTGGCCCCTGAAACTACCAGTGTGATTGGAGATAACAGGGCCCTTAAAGAGGTGGCTAAGTTAAAATGAGGTCACTAGGGTGGTGCCAAGTGCACCTTGACTGCCGGCTCCACAAGAGGAAATGTAAAAAGGATGTGTTTGCTAAGAGGAAAGGAGGACACAGGGCCCATCGCGAGTCCAGGAGAGGGACAGGCCTTCGGAGAAAACCAAACCTCGGGCAGACTGATGTTGTACTTGAGCTCAACACTGAGAAAATTTTAGTTGTTTAAACGACCCTCTGGAATTTTTTTTAAAAAAGATTTATTTCTTGTGTATACAACATTCTACTTGCATGTATGCCTGCATGCCAGGAGAGGGTACCAAGATCTCACTATAGATGTATGTGAGCCACCATGTGGTTGCTGGGAATTGAACTCAGGACCTCTGGAAAAGCATCTGAACCATCGCTCCAGCCCCAGCATTTTGTTTTCATAGCCTTTGTAACACTAAGACAATGACCAAGTGCTCAACTGCTTTTTCGAAGATTTGTCTAGATTTCTCATATTCCGTTCAAAAACCAAAAGGCATCTAAGCAAATAGAGGTCATTTGTTAGGGATTCAAAGGCTTTGTCCTTGTCCTAGGAGGATGTGTTTACCCAGCACTTACAATGTACCAGAACACTTCCCTATTGAAGCACATTTATCTCCTCAAAGCTCTTTATGCGTCATAAGAGCAAGGGTTGTTTTACTGGAGAAACAAAAGAGAGTGTTAAGGACGTAACTAAGCAGCAGAGGCCTTGTCTAGTACATGCAAGGCCACGTTCAATCCCCAGCTTCAGAAAATAAATAAAAATACATAAAATAAACCTAAGGAGTTTTGTTTGGTTTGATTTTGAGACGGGTTTCACTCTGTAGCTCAGGCTACCCTCAAACTCATTGTCCAAGTCTCTTGATTATTGGTATTAAATGTGCGAGCCACGATGCAAAACAAGATAGTTTTTTTGAAAAATAAAATAAATACCTATGGGCTTGGGAGGTGGCTCAGTGGGTAAAATGCTTGCTGTGCTAGCATGATGACCCAAGTTCAAATCCCCAGTGCCCATGTAAGAACCGGACATGGCAGCACATGCCTGTAACCCCAGTAGAGAAGACACAGAAGGTTCTCAGGGGGTTGCTTACTAGACAGGCTACACTAAGAAATTTGAATTTTTATTATTATTTTTTTGAGTCATTAAGGCATAGACTGAATTCCTCTCAGAAGGCCGTGTAACAGCTTAGAATTCTAATTCAAACCACGGCATCCCTGCTTACAGCTACCGTCCCAGACCACCTCTTAAATTACCGGACCTTACCCGTGTAGACCATTCACACACCTGTCAGACACTTGGCAGTCCAGCAAGGTAGGGAATGTGCCAGCCCTGCAGCCAAGAGGCTTAAATTCACATTCAAATTCTACCCTGATCCCCCCCCCTCCCGGAAGTTCTCTCAATGAGTAACTGCCAGGATAATGGGCTCCTGCTGTAGGGGTCAGCCCAGATAATGGCGAAACAGGGGCTTGCCTGTAGGATTAGCACACCTGGTTACTGGTCCTTTTATCTTAAGCCTGAAGTTCCTTTAAATGATAGAAGAGCTCTCTGCTGAGAGGTGATTCAAACGGTCTCAGCCCACCTAGGGCTGGCCTTGAAGCTGCTGTGCCCAAAGACACAGCCCTACCGCAGCCCTCCCTTATTGCTGCAGGTTCTTTGCCCCGGGACACCAGGCTGCCCACTGAGAGGTAGCTGCGCCTACAAGCTGGGAGAAGACCTCGCTGGAAGGTAGAAAGGATACAGAACAGCTCCAACCCACGACAGCAAAGTCACTGCAGGGTCTCTATACCGCCAGATGCTCCCCCACTCTCAGTTCCCCGAAGGGAAACCCCCTACCTCATCCACCACGACATTTGCGGTAAGGCAAACTAATTCCAAACTAGGCGGGTCGTAAGGGCTTGACTGCCATCTAGTGGCCACAGAGCTTATTTGAGGCTTCGTATACCTTTGGCCTGCAAACAGGTTTTTCGTATTTTTTTAGTTTTGCGGTCCTGGAGTTGGTGACCAGTCTTCTGCATGCTAAGTAGGCAAGTGCTTTACCACCGGAGCTAAAGGCTGTGTCACCGTTTCGTAGTAGGTAGGGACTGAACCCAGGACCTCATGCATGCCAGCCAAGCGCTCGGACACCTGCATCAAATTCCACAGTACTTTTTTTCCTTTTGGTTTTCTGAGACAGAGTTTTTCTGTAGCTTTGGAGCCTGTCCTGGATACTTGCTGGCCTCGAACTCACAGAACTCACGCCTGCCTCTGCCTCCCGAGTGCTGGGATTAAAAGCACGAGCCACCACCGCCTGGCCGCAGTATTTTTCTTTACGTTTATGTGTATGTACAGTGTTTGTGTATCTGTTTGTGAGGCAGTATGGCCCATGTGTGTGCGTGTGGATGCCAAAGCTCCGTGTCAAGTACATGGCATTTTTTTCTAGCATTTGTTTGTTTGTTTTTCCTTTTTGTTTGTTTGATTTTGGGTTTTAATTTCTTTAGAACTGGGATTAAAGTGCTTCCCAGCTTTCCTTACTTTTTTAGTGAGTTTCTTCACAGAACTTGAATCTCACAGAATGGCTACATTGCAGGGCCAGTGAGTCCTTAGGATTTATCTGGCTCTAGGACACTTATAATATTGGGATTACCAAAGCTGGCTGCTCACACCGGCCCCTCCCACTTGGCTGTTACATGGGTGTTGGGGATTCAATTCAGATCCTTACGCTTCTGTAGCAAGCACTTTACCTACTAAGTTAGCCATCTAAACTCTGAATACTCGTTTTTAAAGGAGCAAACGTGCACTGACTCATGGGGTTGGTGGGACCGCCCCGTCAGTGAGTAGGCCTTCCAATATCTCAGTCTGTCCAAGTAAATGAGACCCAACCACACCAGATTGATCACCCTTGCTTGTCTCCTCTGACCACATTACGTCTACTAAATGCTTCTTACCCAACCCAATCTATCTGGAAACTATTTTAATCTAGATTTCTTATGAATTTCAAAATGTGTAGCCAGACATGTGTGATTTGTCCTTTGTTTGAACTTGGAAGATCCTTAGAGGTATAAATGCCATAGAGATATTATAATATACAAGAGTGTCCATGAGACACTCACCATACTGACCATCACTGTCCTGGTGTATGTGTTTGTGTGTGTGTGTGTGTGTGTGTGTGTGTGTGTGTATAATGATTCTGAGGCTGGAGAGATGGTTTAGTCGTTAAGAGCACTGCCTCTGTCATAAGAGGCAGATTTGAGTACCAGGACCCACATCCTAGCTGTCTATAATTCCAGTTCCAGGGAGTCTCGTGCCCTCCTTTGGTTTTCACAAGTCCTGCATGAATGTGGTACAGAGACGTAAGTGCAGGCAAAGCGTCCATATATGAAAAATAAATAGCTAAGAGAAGAAAAGACCATGAGTATTTTGCAAATCTGGGCCACACTAACTTGTTTTGGTTTTGAGATATGATTTTGCTGGTTTGTCCAGCTGGCATGAAATCAATACAGCCAGGACTGGACTTGACTCTGCCACCATCTCACTGCTTCCCCTGGGGATTCCAGAGCTGGGGATGCAGCTGTGAGAACACCCTTCACTCTGTTTTTAGTTTTGTGGGTTTTTTTTTAATTGATTGTCTCGTTTCATTTCGTTTCATTTTGTTTTTTGAGGCAGAGGCTTACTACATAGCTTGGGCTGGCATAGAACTCCCAATGTAAACCAGGCTGGCTGACCTCAAACTCACACATCCACCCACCTTAAGTGTTGATTGAACCTTAAGTGAAAAGAGTCATAATAAATTAAAGAGTTCTAATGCCTTTCTTCAAGTCTGCATGCTAGGCCTCACATTAAGGGTTTCACAGATTATTGTCACGATGACGTTCACATTTGATGAAACTCTGTAAGAAAACTGTGCCTTGGTGAGACATATTGAAAACAGGGACCCAGCATTGAGGCTATTCTTTGTCAGGGACCCAGCATTGAGGCTATTCTTTGTTACAGCAAACATTTCTCTTCCCTTTGCCTGCACCTAGCTCAGTTACACAGTCAGCATGAGGAAGCTCTTGCCTGCACCTAGCTCAGATACACAGACAGTCAGCATGAGGAAGCTCTTGCCTGCACTTAGCTCAGATACACAGTCAGCATGAGGAAGCTCTGACCAGTGTGATTTCCAGCGTGAAGGTACCTGTTTTCTTCTCCTTGGCTCGTTCCTTGTTTTATTATTGACTCTGTCTAGCAAGGCAGGCACACCCAAGATGGCCTGGCGCAGAAGTGGACCGAGCACATAGCATGCTATTTTCCAAATTTCTATAACTTTGGAATTTAAATGGGTACTGTCTATTGTATACAGATTATTGCTTTATAAATTGATGAGATGAAATATATTCCAGAGTTCGGCTTGCCACGCTTCTAGTTTGGGAACTAAACTCAGATGTCATTTGCAGGACTAAACATAACTAAACCAAAACATTAAAATGTGTGACAGAGGCTAACAATTACAGATTCCTTAACATGTTAGGTGTCCTGAGGACATAACTGTCGTGCACCATAAACCCAAGATTCCCCTGACTTGAACCCATGTTTTCCAGCTTCCCCTCATCTTAGCCCAATCAGATTATAGACCTTTTTATTCCCACTGCTCTTTACTAGATGGTTTTCTTCTAAAATGCAGCTCGGAAACTAACTTGGGTCTGTATTTCTTTGAATGTAGCTCTCATCTCTTCTCTACAAGTCTCTACTAACAAGTCAAAGCAAGATCAGTTTGTCTTTCTGGCACATGCATCATCGTGACGTCTCATGCCCTCTGTTGCTGTTTAGCACATCAGTATCCACCTGGAATTCTGCTACAATCTCTTCTTCAGCTTTAAATTCCATAAGTGCTCCTACTAAGCAATTAAATTCCAGGCTCTTATTATGATGCCTATGGTAAGCGTCTCAACATTTCTATGAAAGGCGACTATAATGTCACTAGATAGTTATGAAACAAAGAATGTTTTACATACACTAACACCACCTTCCTTGTGTTGCTGAAGAACCTTTGAGCTGTGACAAAGCATTTGCCATGCTATAGTTTCACTTATGAACAAGCCATACGCTGTAAAATAAATATGTGTGCATATTCAATAGGTAGGAATAATTCTAAAATTTTCTCAAACTATGAGTTTCTTTCTGCATTCTTTATGGAAAATGCTGTTTTGTTGATTACTTTATGAGTATTTATTGTCTCCTATTGTTTTCCTTTTGTGTACAGTTCTCCTACACTCCTAAAATAACTTTTTGAGATATGTTACATCCTTGAAATTTGATTAGAATTCCAGATTCCCATATTCACAATCTTATTTAATTGTATTGCTTTGGGCGCCACATTTGACCCTATAATCCACTCCCCTTTTTCCTCAGAAATAAACGAAGTAACTACCAATGACAGGAATGGTGCAGAAATGGCTGGATTTCTGCTTATGGGATTCTCAGGCTCCTGGAAGTTTCAAATGCACATGCTAGTCTGTTTCTACTAGCTGATGTGGCAGCTTCCACGAGTAGCATCCCAATCCCTATCCTGGGTGTTCATCTACAAACTCCAATGTACTTCCTTCTAAGCAATTGTTTTGACGGTTTGAACTTTTGCTACCTTTCTGTCACAGTTCCCAAATCCCTCGTCAACTCTTTCACTCGTGCTATCTCCATTTCTTTCCTTGGGTGTGCTCTGCAAGCCTTCTTTTTCATGAGCGTGGCTTCTACTGAGACAGCCACTCTTACAATGATGTCCTATGACTGCTATGTGGTCACCTACTGGCCTTCGTACTATGAGGTCATCATGAATGTATCGTACTTTAATCGTACTTGTGTCAGGACGATGGCTGTGTCGTAGCTCGGTGGGCTAATGTCTGGGTTCCTGAATGCAGCTGCAACATTCTCATTGTCACTCTATGGTCCAATTTAGCTCGGTTTTTTTTCTTTTTCTGTGATATTCCATAGCTCTTGAGGCTCTTGGGCCTTCAGGTGATAATCAAGGAGATTAGAGCCATGGTTTTCACTACCAGCATGGTAATAATTGTCTTGGTTGCAATCACCCTCTCCTGTGTGCACATTTTCTCCACCACCGTGTGGATCTCAGCTAAGATGGTGGATCCAAAACATTTCCCCCTCACACTCTGCATCTCGTAGCTGTGACAGTCTGAGATCAGATACTGTCGACCGTGTAAAGACAATTTCAAATTTTTTCTTCTTCTTGAACCTTCTGCTGGCTGTATTCCCCACAGTCGCACACTTCCCACTTGGCATATCACTTCCCACTCGGAATCTCACCATTTATAGTACGGGGAAGAGGAACATAAAGGGAGCCTTGCAAAGACAGCGCTGCTATGAACACCTGATCAGAGGCCACACTAACAAACTCCTGCTCTTACTAAGCTGTCTTTCCAATTGCTGACACTCTTCTTGATGTTTTTTCAAAAATGGATATTATGTAGTCTGGAAATACTGTCTATATTTGGGTAAATTCAACCTTGGTTGTAGCGGAAGGTGTTTTGGAGGGTGCAAAACATAGACTACGTTTTTTTGTACATTTTACATGTTATTTTCATCAAAATTTCATAATTTGTATTTATCTCATTAGCTAATATAAAACTATACTTACATTATTGAAGGCGTAAGTCATAAACAATCCCACACCAGTTGGGATCCAAAGGG
>LOJH01066102.1:0-10384 GCA_001685095.1 Ellobius talpinus | reverse complement strand
CCCACAGGGCAGGGAACCCTGACTGCTCTTTGGACTGGAAAGGGAGGGAGAAGGAGAATGGGGGGAGGGGAGGAAAATGGGAGGAGGGGAGGAAGTGGAAATTTTTAATAATAATCAAAAAAATGAAAAAGAAGAAAAACTTTTTAAAAAATCAGAAAGAAAAGAGTTTTCTATGACTTTACAATACAATGTACATATATGTATTTATATTATATGTATATATCATCTTGTCTCTTTATTTGTATCAAGGTAGAATCACACTATGTAGCTCTGGGTGTGTTGGAAATTTCTATGCAGACTAGGTGTCCCTGGAACTCACAAAGATACATTCCCTGGGACGCCAGGGTTCAAGGGTTAAAGGGGTATTCCTGAATTCGTGGAAAAAATAAAAGTTTTAGGTAATGAAGTCAAACAACAAACTAAAATTTTAAAGAGAATTTGTGATTTTGAAATTGTCTATGATTTATTCCAAGAGAATGTATTTTATCTACAGTTTCGCTGTGGATTCAAATCCTTGTTGTTGTTTTTATTACACTCATGTTTTCACCTCTTACAGTGTTTCTCCTTAAGAAAGTTCCAGGATAAATTCTTCATCCTGCACAATTTTTAAATCATGTACTTTATACTAAGTAGCAGCATGAGTGTGTTTTGTAAAAGATTGTGAACCAAGGAATCACTCTTTACATTTAGTGGGTTTTTCTACTCAGATGTACTCATCGTTGAATTCTGTTGATTATGTCAGCTGCTTCTGGGTGCTATGTCAAATGTCACATCAGATTCTTTCTGCTTAGGAAAGAGAAGGCCCTCCCTTTTCTTACAAGCTGAAGCTACATAAACAAATATTTTAACAAGTCACAAATGTGTTGCCTATAAACTGTAAATATTAGCTGGCATTTAACCACACTCTAAAGGACAGAAACACTTTCAACATCTGTTAGAAAATCGTCTTTCATAAAAATTGCTTACTACTTAGAGAATTGAGTTTTTGATTACTGATACTTTTTTGTTTATCTATATGTATTTATGCATTTATTTATTTATGTTAACAAGGAAACAATTTTAAGAAAACATACTGTAATTTTGTAGACTTAGATGCTGTTCATTACTTCTCATTTAGAACTCCTACATGATTTGATTAAATATCAACGTTGTAATGAAAACCTAACGTAGTGGAAAATTCTGTCTCCAGGTAACTATATCAGAGAAGGATATTGATGTGATGCCAGCAGTTCTCTTGTTGATAATTTCAGGTGTTTGTAAAATTTTTATTGATCAACAGACCTTCCTAATCTACAGATAACATTGACAAACAAATGTTTCATCACTTTTTATCCCATTCTTTGGAAAACTCGCCTCAGATTTTGTGATGGGTTTCCTGTTCATTTCTGTTTTTGAGACACTAATAATATTTTAGACATTTATAATGGTTTCTACATTTCTGTTCCTTTATTTACATCTTTTGTATATAACAGTAAGAGAGATTATGGTGTCGGCGTTATTTCATTAGAAAGGCAGGAAAGCAAAACCAAACCATGACCTCCAATATTCTGCACACTTCATTAGTTTTTAAATAAGGAAAAGGGAAACATATTTGAAGAACATTATTAATATACACATGAATCCAAAAAATGTAAACAATTTGACAAACAAACATTTAGGGTATTGTTAAGAACATTTTTCATCTAAATGAGAGAGATCTAGAATAACTTGGGAATGAGTGTATCCAAAAACGTCTGTGAAAGATTGTTTGTTACACTGATTGAAGCTAGAAAACTGATCTTTGTAGGCTGCACCATTACTGGTGCTAAGAACACTGTTCATATTAGGAGGAGAAAGTGAGTTGAGGATAAACATTCTTTGGTATCTGTTCCCAGACTATAGATGAAATGTGACCAGTTCACTCAAATTCCACTCACAGTGAATTCCCTGCAATTATAAATCATATCCTGGAACTATAAACAAAATTAGCTCTTCTAAAGAGCAGGAAAATAAACAGCTCATTTGAAATGCAATTACATAGTTCTGAATATATTTTTAATGACTGAAAACAATGTACTCACTCTCTTCTGAGTGCCTCGATATTTTGAGGCTTCTTTTCAAAACAGAAATAAAATTACAATCATAAGGGTATGCAAGGGGGCACAGTAAAGAACGGCTGACATCATTGCTCTATTAAATCAAAGTTTTTGTTGTTGGAGGAAGAGTGCAAATATCCAGCATCATCTGCAAGAGTTCAGAACAGAAAGCAAAGGAAGCAGACTGAACATGGCCAGCAGAATAGACATCAACAGGGCTAGAGAAGCAGGGGGGGGAGGAAGAGAATAGTAGAGACAGTGAGATAGCAAGAGACAGATAATACCACACAAGAGAGTAAGAGAATAAGAGAGAACACAGGGAAGTACGACATGAATATAGAGAGTAGAGCGAGGCAGGGAGGCGGGAAATGCTTATTTTTTATGATAAATTGCCACAATTTAGCAATCATCAGCTATTTGGTTTTGTTTCCTTTTTTCATGGTTATGATAACTGCATCCTCTGTTAATGTGCTCTTATTAACGTGTATGAAAGGGATATAAATCTAAAAAAATGAACTTCAGAACTGCTTTGAGTACTTTAGGTAAATTTTTGGTTGATGTTTTAATAATACCTTTTTATTATTTTTCTTAGTTTTGAGATTATAATTACATTATGTCCCCCTTCTCTTTAAATATTTCCATATAAACCCCTTTGTTCTCTTTCAAACCTGGGGTCATTATCCCATTAATTGTTATTATATCCATGGACACACACACACATGAAATTTAACCTAATCAGTCTGTATAACAGCACCTCTGACTCTCTCAGTATCTCTCTCTCTCTGCATGTATGCGTGTGTGTGTGTATGTTTGCAGGGCTGATCAACTGATATTGGATAACAAATGTGTATGATCTTCTCTGAGGAAAACTTTCTCCCACTTGGGACAACATCCCCTTAGTTGACTGTAGTCTTTGAGGCCTCCTGGGCTTCTTCCCCTGACCATATAAGAGCATGTTTATTATAGTCCTATGTTGAAGCAGTCATTAATGATGAAAGTTTATGGGTTCAGCTTTTGATATTCATAGGAAATACATTTAAAGTATTTATTTTGTGGGACTAGAGAGTTTATTCAGTGATTACCCATACTTGTTGCTGGTCCAGAAGATCCATTCTTCTATTCAAAGATCCCCTAAGGTAGTTCACAACCTCTAACTCCAGTCCCACCCAGGAGAACTTACATCATCTTGTGGCCTTGCAGATAAAACAACCAAACAAAAAATCAACAACACACACACAAAAAAACAATACTATACACAGAAAATTTGGAACATATTGATCTTTATTTTCTATGCGCACTAACTTCCAATATACTCCAGAAGGGGGATTCAGCAATCCTGTCCCTAAAGTCACAGGCTGTTGTGAGCCACAGTGTGGGGAGATGTGAACTGGACTCCAATTTTCCCTGGAAGAGCAGTAATAAACCTTAACCTCTCTGAAAAATATATATAGCCTCAAATTTAAATGACTTCAAAAGTGACTTAGTTCTCAATTATTTGTACAGTTTTAGCATGTTCATGACTATATCAACTAAAGTATGGAGATCATAGTACAGCTGTGACTAGCAGGGCTCTTCCATTTCATTTTCCATTTCTTTGTTCTCACCATTTCATCTGATATTAACATTTTTATTTGAATTTTTATGTATATTAACATTTCAAAACATTTTATCTGTGTATCTATCTTCAAAGTCAGAAATTTAAGCAATTTTTTAAAAAAAAATACTTTATATGCATGGGTATTTGCCCACATGTTTACTCTTCTATGTGTAGATGTAATTTAAGTTTAACTTGCTTTTATACAGTATCAAAAAGTTTTATTTCCTCTTTCTTGCTTCACTTGTTTGACCAATCAATAAGTTATATAAAAGTGTTCACAATGGCTTGAAGGGGATGCTGTGGAATGAACTGTGTGTGCTCCTGTGGCTTCCCATTTGTTCAGACAAAAAAGCCACAGGATCATGGTGCTTGTGGTGTGAGACCACTAATGCTCTCTGGGTAAGGTACAGAAGGTCATGAGGCAGCAAAGATCTTTTTGTTGTTGCTAAAAGAGTGCTAGATGAAGCCTGTAATTTAGCAAGGAGACCATTTCAAACACTCAGAGAGATTTGCTTTATGAAACAAAATGAGGAGAACAAGCTGGGAAGTTATGACTTGAACCCACTAAATGTTATCTAGAGCTGTTGAGTTAAAAGCAATTGACCATTTACATTCAGGGTGCTCTCCATGTTTTTTAGTTAAATAGTTTGATTACCTCATTCATTTTCCAGTTTAATTCACAACAAGTTCTTGGGAGAGACATTATATCCCTGCTTTATTAGCTATTAAAAAAACCATCATTAAAACAAAAATGAAAGTCTTGGAACAAAAGTTACTCTTCCCAGTTTATAACTGCTCCTGTGAAATGTTGAGATTTTTATCATTTGAAAGCAATTCCTTCTCATTTCTTATCTCAGTATCTTACATGTTAACTAGAACAGTGACAGAGTGAACAAAATGCAGAATTTCAACCACTGTTGTGATTTAAATATGAATCTGGTACCCAAAGTCATACATTGAAGACATGATGCTCCGTGAAGATATGTTCAAAGATCAGATTTAGGGAGACAAGTGGACCATGAAGGCACTGACCTCATCTGTTGATGAAGCCATGGATGAGTTCATAGCTATTGGGTAATTCAGAACTGGAGGCTAGATGGAACAGGTAAGATAATATCAGCTTTAGTTTTAGAGTAGTAACATGATTGGCTTAAGTTTGCAGCCAGCCACACACTAAAATCTTGCCTCCAAAAAAAGGAAACAAACAATAAAGAAAAATAGCAGCATTAAGCACATTATGAACAAAGTTTTAGAAGGAATTCAATGTTGATTCTCTACTATTTTACTCACATACAAAAAAATAATACTGTTGATTTGCAAATATCCCCTAGCATGCTGTTTCTGGTCACTTGAGTTCATGCACCTATCTTTGTTGCTCTAGGAAAAGCCTGTGTGATGTTATTTTACTCTTCTAAATCGCATACACCACATCCTCAGAACACTTTAAGGTCATTGAGAATTGGCCACCTGTCAAATATTTTGTTTCCTCTTTCTCCCAGTCTTCTTGACAGTCATTTCTTTTTCTTTTCTCTCTTTTGTTAGTGTGTGTATGTGTGTATGTGTGTGTCTGATAGTAAAATTCTAAAGTTTCTTAAGATGCATCTTGATTAAAACTATCTAGAAAAAACAGTGCAGAGTCCTGAATTTGTTCTAATTTCTGAACACTTGTTTCTTGGCAAGTTATTTGCATTCATCAGCTGACATATTGATGCCTGTTGCCTTCTCTCTGGCCTTCCAAACCACATTCTGGACCTTTATTAGGCAGATAAAACTTCAATTTAACCCAAGGAAATCAGCCAATTTGCACTTGTGTGTATTGTCATATTTTCAAGGGTCCTTTTTAAAGATAATATTTTTCTCTGTTCTAAATACAATTTTACTTGGACAAAGCATTGATTCACACCTTTAAATAAAGTTCTTAACCTTGGAAAATATCCAAACTTTATTTGAAGTTTGTAACAGTGGCATATCCTCTCAATTATGCTCATATCACTATTATCACTTAGTGAAAATGTGTGAAAAGTCATTATGTTTGCTAATGTTGAACACCCCCATAACACCTTGATAACAAGAATATTTTGCTAAGACCCTGCAGTGGCAGCATGGGAAATATCATTGCTAGGCTCAGACACCACAACCTTGTCATGGAACTTGGAGTAAAATTGGTCAAACTGTGCTGCTAAAAGTGCCATTCACATTTTGTTGGTTGGGTTGCGTGTCTTTTGCTGTGACTTCATGAGAGCTTTCATCTTATTATCAGTAACGGGATAAGGAAACTGAAATGGTTGATCAGAGACCACCAAAATGTTCTGCCCATGAATAGTCACAAATAACTATTAATTGAACTTTTATTTGTTTTGTTGTTACTGTTGCTTGTCCAAACTTTAGGCAAAGTTTTTCTCTCTTATTGTATAGGAAAGAAAACAAACACATGTCAACAAAAATAAAATAATAAAAATCACCGATATAATAAAAAATATGACACAAAATTGATGGAATCTCCCATTGTAATATTCATAAAATATGTGTGCCTATTTACGGGTATGTATGTGGCTGTGTGCAGAAGTGTTTGCTTGTTTTGAATATGGTTCTTTTATGAACAGCTGGAACATGTTGATGTCCTTACAGCAAACACAGGCTATTGTTCATATATGTTATATACCTATGAAATTTTTTATTCTTTATTCTGATAAGCAGAGGATGAACCATACAATCCATGAATAAAGCAGAAAAGTATGACAAGAATATCCTGAATGCTGATATTTCAAATGAGTAAACTCTGTGTTATCTTAAAACAAAGGTGCTCATTCTTTCATCAAGCAACTTGTAGGGAAAAAATAACAAGAAAACATTTGCAATTACATATGTGTTATTACTATGTTACATGTATTATATTGAAAATAAACTTTCTTCAATGTAATATTACTTTCCACATCAGAAAAAAATTAATCTGTGGAAACATTGTTGAGTATACTGCTTATATTAAGCTAAGCTAAAGTTAGAACTGGTTTAATAGTGTGAAGATAGAAGCTTAGATCTAACAGGCACAGTTATAGCTGCCTCAGAAAACTATATATGATATATGTTCTCTCTATCAGTCAACAAGAAGTGTAAGAAACACAGTTCAAGAAAAGAGTGGCTCCTGAATTATTGACGCACTCTGAAAGGGGAATTTCTCTACAAAATTCTGTTTAATGCGATCATTACTTGTAAGGTGTATTTTATTCTAATTATATAAAAGTCTTGAGGTGGACATTATTTTTCCTCATCCTGCAAGCGCTTAGCAGTATGTGATTTCTTTTCTGAATCTTAGCAAAAGATCTGCCGAGAGGATCATTTGTCATAATAAAGACAGCATAAAACAAAAAAGAAAATATTATGGTGATAATAATTTTGTGCAGTGTCAAATACTCAACAAACCAGAGAAACTGAACAAAGGTGCATCTATCATTGATAGTTTCAATTATTTGAAAGTGACATCAAAAATTGTTCATCTGTACTCGATATCATTTTGTTTGGTATCAGAGATTGAATCCAGGGCTACATATAATGCATTAATGATTTATAATGATTACATGAAGAATCAAAGGTTTAGGGAAAACATGCTTAAAACACTAAGATGAATGTATGTTTATTCAGAAATTAACAAAAAGGGCATTGGTTAGGAGATAGCATTCTAAGCAAGGTAAAACTCAATGAATAGAAATCACATAGACACCCAAAATACACACTAGAAGAAAGACAGCATGCTGGACAGGAAAACTGAATATCCATTGACAAAAGAATGACAGTAAGCATGTATCTAACACACACAGAAAAAATATCTCCAAATAAATTACAGACTTCAGTGTAAAATGTTAAACCAAGAGAAGAAAAAGACAATATCCTACAAGAAACAAGTGTGAGAAAGGACTTTCTGACTAGGATTGGATTTGCTCAGGGATTTAGGTCAACAATTGAGAAATGTACCCATATAAAACTGAAAAGGTACATCAAAGGAAGCAATTAAATGAGATGAAGCCCCCAGGCTGCCAGAGAATCATTATCAGATATAACTATGGTAGAGGAGGGATTATTATCCACAATAAGCAAAGGACTGAAAAACACAAAGAATCAAGAAACAAACAAATTATTGTTTTAGGGGGCCCATAGATTGCCTTGTTGATTAAGGGCAGTAGTGACACATACCTTTATTCCAATCACTCGGGAGGCAGAGGCAAGTGAATCACTGAGTTCAAGTACAGTCTGGTCTGCAGAGCTAGTTTGAGGCTGGGCAGGGCTACACAGAAAATCGATGTCAAAAAAAAGACAGTTGTCTGATTAGATTTATGATCAATCGATTAAGGGGAGCAAAGTCACTACTTGTGGGAAGAGGAGAAAGAACCACTGACACTTTCCCAAACTTACATAATTCCCAACTACATTTTGAATACTTATCTCTGTATCCACATGTAGGTACACTTTATTACACATCAAAAAAAAGCTTATCTCCAAAGCAGGAAAAGAACATGACAGAAAGACAACTGGTCAACATGCAGAGAACAGCTGAGACTGGAAAATCAAGTACTGAATGATATACCTATAACATAACCCTATAACTAAAACTCTGGGTGCATTGTAGAATAAGGAGATGAAAGCTTGCATGAACCAACAAAAAAGTGTTATTCCATGAGATTGTGTCTTTCAGATATGTCAAGGAAGTGACACCCATAAAATTTCAACAATATAACTGCCCACACAATCTATAAATAATGACAATAAGAACTGAAATGTCAAAGTAAACAGGAAAAAACACACGGGCTGCACCCCAAACAAAGAAATAAATATTAATGGAATAAAATAGAATATTAGTATATTAATTATTGATAAAATAGGGAGAATTGTCTTCCCCAGAAGTGGAATGCCTTCTTAGTTGGCTAATATAAAGTGATAGGCCCTAAAAACATATAAATACAATAAAACTAAACAGACTGAAGAGGTTGTGTGTGTATGTGTATACACATATGAACATATATAACGTATGTATATTGATATATATATTTGCATATTTATGTGTAACAATAATAAAGAATACAGGCCATGAATTCGAGGGGGTGTAGATATGGGAAACTTTGAAAGGATAAGATAGGAATAATGTAAATAAAGTGTGTGCATGTGTGTCTGTAAATGTGAAAAATTATTTTAAAAATATATTAAAATCTTTCTTAAACCATTTCTAATCATGAATAACCATAAATGTTCTCTTGTGAAAAGAAAGGGAAGGAAAGAGAAGGAAAGGAAAGGAAAGGAAAGGAAAGGAAAGGAAAGGAAAGGAAAGGCTGAATAATATTTTTCAAAACAAGTTACATTTTCATCACCAAAATAACTCTTCCTCATGTAATCATTTTCAAATGTGGTTGCTTGTTATCACCTATCTTCTTTGAGGCAGTGACTAGTTTTGCACATTGACCTGCCTACTTGAAGCACAGGTGAAGATGTAACAGGCACACACCCTCTGGAAGGGTGAACTGGTATAAATAGAGCTAGAAAGACATTTGAAGGCATTTGCGATTAATAATAGTCAACTGCTAGTAATATTTGCTTGAACTGCAGAATTATTTCAGTTAGGTCAGCTATGATTCATTTTACCTAATAGTGTGATATTAATTTTTATAAAGTAGCCTCCATTATAATAAATAACTTGAGACACTTTATTTTGTAGTTTCCATTTGGCTGACAGATTTCTCTGCCATTGACAGCTCATTTCTCTAGGATCAACAGCTCATAAAAAAAAGAATATTTCTCTCCCATTGCCATCAGGTGGATAAGTGAGATGTCAAGAGCAGCAGACAATTCCCCACCCCTAACACACTTCCACAATTTTTGAAAGATAATGGGGTATTTCCAATAAAGCCTTCAACAAACTATCTCATTTGGGAAATTTGCATGTGAATGCTACAAAATATAAAAGAAGTAGCTCATTTGGAAAGTATTGTTGTCTCTTTATGTAGCATTAAAATAATATTTAATGATGTAAAATATTAATTTGTTAACTTTGTAAACTTTGCATTTTATTGTTGAGATCTATAATAAATTAATCATGAGCCAGTATTTTAAGTGATGTTTTTTAGAAAACATAAACAATGATATGGTAAGTATACCACTTTATTTTAAGTGCTGTGTAGTCTCTGGCAACTGATTTGCATGGTGTTTTGCTCTGTATCTTTGATCATCATATAATCTATTCTTGAATGTTTCAAGTTCAGTATTACTCATGGTAAGAATCCAAAAGAAGTTTTCCAGGCCATTTCTGTTATTTGTTCCTCTATTGGCCTTATAGGTCTTTCTCTGTGCTCACTCCTCTCAAGAGAAAACAAATGGAACAATTCTCTTTCTGAGAAACCAAAGACTGATCCTTGGCTAAAAATTGTGTTTGAGCTCTTTGTAACATTCCTTATTTTTTTGAGACATCATGGAATATCCAGCAAAGGATAATGCATGTTTTAAAGATCACTGAGTATAACTATGTCTGTTTCCCTAATTCTAGAAGATTTCCAAACATTTCACTTTATGAATTGTGCCAAGGCTTGTAAATCTCTGAAGAAATATACAGTATAAACCAATATAGCCATGAAGTTTTCATTTGTAAATAGAATATTTAGTTCAAATTTGTTTAAACAGTGTCTTTCAGCCATTTTAGATTCCTCTGTTGAGAGTTCTTTGTTTAGGTCTG
>LOJH01066100.1:0-10385 GCA_001685095.1 Ellobius talpinus | reverse complement strand
CTCTCTCTCTCTCTCTCTGTAGAGTCCCAGCTGTTCTGAAACTCAGTATGTAGTTTCTAATTCAGAGATCCACCTGCCTCTGTCTCCCCAGTGCTAGGATTAAAGACGTGCTCTCCCAGGAACTCTTTCCTCCAGTACTGGGGCTCCTAGACTTGGGGCAGCATTTTGTATAATTTAGGCCTGGGAACTCCAAAACTTTAGAAAACTCCAGAAGCCCCAGACAGGCCTGGCTTAGGTGGCCTGTCATAATGACCTGCCTGTCACTGACACACTCCAGAACATTCCATCTGCTGCCAAGTTCTTCAGTCCGATGCTGGGAGCCATTGCCACTTAAACAAGGCCTTTGTCTGACTCCTCCACTGAGTATTTATAGACAAGGACCTTAGTGCAAGGAGGGGGCAGGTCCCCCTTCCTTTCGTCCCACTCACCAGGCCACTCTTGAATGAGGGCAGCCCTCGCCTGATCCCAGCCTGCCTTCTCTCCCCCATTTTCCTGTACTAACATACGTACGTGAAGAGAACTCAAAGGAGATGAACTTGGTGGGCTGGATGTAATTGACCAGGCTGGACATTTCCTCATAAGCTGTCACCTCCAAGCCTGCTGTGCCCTAGAGATCAAGTGGGGGCGTGACTCTGTGTGGTGGTGCCCAGACTGCAGTCCATGCCCACTGGAGCGCATCACAGTGGAGATGGCAGAGGGCCTATCCCCACACACCTCATCCGACTGCATCTTCTTTATCTCTTCTTCATCCAGGCTTCCCGACTCTTCCTCTTCCTCCTCATCCACCTCCTCCTCTGCCTCAGTCCTGTCCTCACCGGTCCACACTGCCATACACAGTTCTGTTAGTGCTGACTCTCCCCAAACCCCAGCCCATCCTTGTAACTTACTCACTTGTGTCCTCCTCTATGGGGACACTAGACGGGCTGTTGTCCTCAGCCTCCTCACTAGGCTTCTGCTCATCAGGGCAGCTGGGGGATGCTGGACCAGAAAACTGGTTCTTCTTATTCTTAATGAGAATCTTGCCCCGGAGGTCCTCAGGGCTGGGCAGAGGGATGCCAGGTTTCAGCTGTGGAAAGGGAAAAGGGTGGGCGCCATTGCCTCTTTTGTGGTGTGTGCTCGCTACTCCAAACTATGTCCCTCTGGTACGGACCTGTGTCTGTTGCCTCACTTCCCACCATTCTCGGGTCCTGAATTCCCTCTTGACCAAAATGACCTGTTCCTTGGCAGTCGTGTCTCTTTTACCCATTCCTTCTGACTAGAATGTGCTTTCCCCATGCTCACTGAGTCTTTGTCAGCTTCCAGATTTCACCTTAACCATCACATCCCTCCAGGAAGTCTTCCCTGATCCCCTAACTCCTGAGCACTGTTTCCCATAGCAACCTCTGGCTGTAATTGGCCTGGATGCTTGTCCATCTCCTTATGAAAGAGGATCAGAAACCTGGGGCAGCGACTGGAGAGTTCGGCTTTGTTTTATTTTGTCTTGTTTGGTTTTTTTGTTTGTTTTAGGTAGGGTCTCACTATGCAGCCCTGAATGGCATGAAACTTGAGATTTTCCTGCCTCGGGCACTTCTTCTTAATAAATGCCAGCACTAGGAGACCCTTAATTCTAGCATACTCTCTGACACATGGTAGGTGACAGGAGCCCAGACTCACAATCCAACCAAAGAAACTCAAGTGTCTCTCCCCTCCTGGCCCGGTTCCACCTTTCCCCAGGTTCAGATGACCCCCCAAGACTGCACTCACAGGAAATTTTTCCAAGGGTTCTGTGAGTAGGGTGTCTCCAAACATGGTCCTGCAGTACTCTGCCATCTTAGCCTGTTGGCGGGGTCTGGTAGCAGTGAGCAAAAGTATAGGAAGGGGTTAGTTGCTTAGTGCCAATTCTCTTGCCCATTGTTTGTGCCCTGAAGGCTCAGATCAGGGGCCCAGGAAGCAGGGGAGGGAGGGATACAGGAAGAAGCTGAAATCCTCAATCCTAAGGAGGCTGTATTGAGACCAAAGAGCTCAGTGAAGGACAAGAGCCCGGGACGGTGTGGATGGGGTTCAGGCAAGAGGCTGTGGCGCAGATGGAGAATGAGGGCTGACTTGGCCTGGGTACGCACGAGTCCACGTGGTTTTCAAATGACAAGATGACAGGATAGGGGGAGGTCTTAAAGGCACTTTCTGCGATGGCCTCGATTGCTTCCTGGAGGGAAAAGGAACTCTGTAAAGAGGGCATCCCCTCCCTGTGGTGCCCCTCCCCATAGTGCCTCCCTCAGTTTCAGCAAAGGTGTGAAACTAGGTAGCCACTGTAGCCTCAAAACAGCTTGAGGCCTTCCAGTGAGTCCCTGCCCTCGGCTTCACTCCCCTAACTTCAGAAGTCTTCTCCTCGGCCCCTTTCACTGCAATCGCTCTCCATATCCCAAGACCCACCTTGAACAAGATATCTGTGGTCATGGTGAAGCCATGGGTGATGATGGGCTCCTCATCGGGAGGCTTTCCCTTCCAGCAGTCTAATTCTACACAGCGGCAGCCAGACAGCAGCACCTGGCGGTACATCTCAGCCGAGGAGAGGCCTGAAAACTGGCCAGCTGAGCCAGCAGAGAGAAGGGGTGAGGATATCACTCCCAGCCAGGCTAGTCCCCTCACAACCTCACAGTCTGTCGCAGGGCAAGCGGTAGTGGAGCAGCATCTGTGGAGAATCCAGAGCCTAGGACCCACCTGTCAGGTAGGTGTTGTGGGAGGAGTTGATAAAGTAGTGATTCAGGGGCTGTGTCATGTCCTGGTGGAGCAGCAGCACATTATGGTCCAGCATGCTGTTCTCTGGGCCACAGAGAAACCAGACCATGCCCTCTGGCGACAGCTGGCCTGCAAGACAGTGGACAGCAAGCAGTCACGGCTGCAGCTCAGCTCCCAGGGCGGGACGAGACTACAGGAAGTAGGGGTTCCTCGGTCCTCACCCCTCTGCACATTGATGCCGCTGGGTTCATACTTGTCGATGAGGGCCTGCACCTGCTCAGGCCGGGCCGGTGGGAACAGCAAGGAGTTGAGGCGAGAGTCTCGCTGCTTCTGGTTGATGAATTTGGTCAGGTGCTCCTTGGTCATGTAGGGTTTAGCTTTAGCATGGCTGCAGGCCGGGAGAGGGGCAGAGATGTTGTCTTTGGACCTAGAGGTTCTTCTCTTGGAAGGGAGGAACTGCCTTCCTTAACACCGCTCCATGCCAAGCCCAAGGAACTCACTAAGAAGTGAAGATCTCATCAATTTCTGGCCGAGGACAGAGACTCATGAGGAAGCTCTTGTATACAGACTCTGGGAAGTCCTCAGGATTGATAGCGTCATTCTGGAAGAACCATCACCTTGTTATCCTTTATCTCAGCTGCTCAGAGCTAAGACTCACCACAACCTACCCCCAGCTCTGGGAAAGGTGGCCTGATCAGAGAGAGTCCTCAAGGTACACAGGCAGAAATCGCAAGAGCACACACATCTCAAGGGGCTTGCCATCTGGCAGCAGTACCAGCTAACTGGCTTGCTTTGACAATGATTTTGGATAGTGGCTAGCTAGTTCTATAGATGGAACGGGATTGGAACTAAGCGTGAACTTAAAGAGGATAAAATGTCCTAAGCAAAGGATGCTGCTTTCCTGTCCGAGTACCAGGATTTCTTTTTTTCCCTTCTTAAGTGAAGGACAAATTATCTGAAGAAACTGTTTGAACATAAACAAATGTGCACCTGATAGTAGAGCCCTGAAATATGAGAAGAAAAACCTGACAGAGCTGGAGGGAGAAATAAAACAATTCAACAGTAGCAGAGTATTTGCCTAATATGCATGAGACCCAGCACACACACACACTACACATACACACACACTGCACATACACAATACACACACCACACACACATATACACACATCACACACACACACACCACACATACACAAACAAAAGTAATTGGGAAAAACAAGAGACACACACAGTGACAAAAATCGATTTCATCAAAATTTAAAATATGTATGCTTATAAGGATACCATCAAGAAACTGAAGGCTAGCCTGGGCTAAGAAAGGAAAGAAGGGAGGGAGATTGGGAGGAAAAGAGAGGACAGATAATCCACAGAATGAGATAAAATATTTACAAATATATTGTCTGTTAAGTGATAATTCAACAATCAAAAGCTAACCCAAAGAATGAGGGGGTGGCTTGACTGTTCAAGTACCTGCTGAGCAAGCATGAGGGCCTGACTCAGATCCCAGCAGCATATAAACACTGGTCTCGGTGCTGTGTGTGTGTCTGTAGCCTCAGGGTTGAGAATGGGCAGATCCCTGAAGCTCATTACCAGCTAGTTGAACATAAGTTCCAGGGCCAATGAATGCTTTTTAAATAAATAAGATGGAAATTGGAGAGATGGCTCAGTGGTTAAGAGCCAATATCGACCTTCCCGAGGACCTGAGTTCGATTCCAGACACCCATATCAGATGGCTCACAGCTGCCTGAAATTGTAGCTCTAGAGGGATTTCGTGCCTCTGCCCTCTGAGGGCAGCTGCACTCCCGGGCACATATCCTCACACAGACATATACACACAATTTGAAAAATGAATAAAACTTTAAAAAGTAAGATGGAGAGTGATTGAGGACACCTGACATCGACCTCAACCTCCACATATGTACAAACTCATGTACACACACATACATACACCATAAACACACTTGCATACAAAAAATTAAATTACAGATAGACAACGAATTTAAAATGATGTGTCTGCAAAGGAGATGTGGAAACAATCAAAAAGTACATAAAAAGATGTTCACACATCGCTGGTTATTAAGTAAATACAAATTAAAATCACAATGAGATACCATTTCTTTCCCATTAGGATAGTATAAACAAAAGGCAGACAGTAGCGGTGTTGGTGGGCTATGGGGAGATTGAAACCCTTATTCAATGCCAGTAAGAAAGTAAAACGGTGCAGCCCCTCTAGATAAGTTTTTCAGTTCCTTAAAATGGTAAATATAGTCACCCTATAACTGAACAATTTCACCTGAATGTGTGTATCCAAGAAGGCAGAAAGCAAAATCATGACAAATTGCGTATAAAGGCATTATTTATAATAGCCCAAAAGTGGAGGGAAACCAAGTCTCTGTCAACATGGAATATGATACTGCAATATAAAAAAAATGAAGCACTGATGCTCCATGCGGACAGATCTTAAAAACACTGTGTGGAGTGGAAAAAGGCCAATCAAAGACCACAGATTGTATGAGTCCCTTGACATAAAATATCCAGAGATGGAGAATCTACAGAAATAAAAAGGGAAGCAGGTAGATAGTGCACACGGACCCTGTGCTTTTCATTGTGTTTCTCCAGAAAACAAAACAAACGTTAAGAGCCGTTCAGGACCGCACTGGAAAATCAACAGGAGCCTTGACTGGGAGGTGAGGGTCTCCGGCAGCCCAGCTCCGCCTCCCGAAGCTGTCAGTGGCCTCTATTGGGACACACAAGAAGCAGACCAGTAAGGACACAGCTAGATATGGGAGCTCAGGAAAGAAGGTGGGTGGGTGTTACTAGATTCAGGCAAGCGGTAAAAACTGTAAGGACCACCTGAGGTGTCCAGCCCACCTTCTCCTCGGCCTCAGCCTTGCCTCCAGGGTGACTGGCGCGTGTGGGGTCACCAGTGCTGTAGAAGCTGGGCCTACAAGGGAGTATTCTCGTGTGGCTCATAAGGATAGATGCTTAGAGTCTCGGTTTCACTCATTTCTACTGCCCTAAATTCTTGCTGGGAGAAATGTTTCACGGGGTGAGGGTTGTAATTACACAAGAGCACGGGCCAAGATGGACAAGGGCTTGAGGACTAACACCACTCCCAGAGTCAGGTTTGAACCTTGGCCATGGGCCGTTATCTACCCAGAGAGCTCTGTTTTTGGTAAATCACATAAGACATCTCATGGGGTGACCCTGCTTCTGACTTGTAATTAAAAATTAATTGCTTAATTAAAAAGAAGTGGAAAATGTGTTTCTGAATTGAGCTGAAGTCTGTGCCCTGGCAGCTTCCTCCCTTGGCCCTGCTCCTCTCCCCCAACACCCTGCAGAGCTGGTCCCTTCCTGGAACTGTCAGATCCCATGGCCTGTCTCCTGTCCCTCTTGACCCCATCTTGCTCCCCCCACAATGAGAGCATCCAATTCCCATTCCAAGGCTAGAAGACTTGCCGTGTCTGCTGCTGTGCCCAGCACTGCCTCTAGCACTCTTGGAGGCCAGCCTTCCGGCTCTGAACCCAGCTCTGCACCCACTTGCCCACCTCCCACCTTTATGCCTAGTGTCAGCAGCCAGAGGCTCTGGGTTAATTGGCTTTGGGAGCTATTGGCAGGATAGTGATGCCATGGGAGCTATTGACGGGATAGTGATGCCATTTCTGCTCTCCCTATCCATCACTATCCCTGCCCATGTTTTGTTGTTGTTGTTGTTTTCGGGTGGGAGTGAGAATTAGGAGATTGACTGGGAGTGGAGAACTACTCACCTTGCCCTTTGCAAGGTGACAAGCACTGAGGGCAGCTTCTACCCGTTTGCGGTCAGCAGGAAACATCTGGAAAAAACTGAGGAGGCAAAGAAAAGTCCCAGGCAGCAGAGAAGTCTTGCCTAGGAAGGGAAGGCCTGGGGAGCTGGGAGGCAGCCAGTGGGAAATGCAAGAGACTCACTTCTTCACGGGAATTTTTCCTTCAGGATTGAGCTGCATTTTAAGCTTCACCAGGCTGGAGGGAGAGACAGCAGTCCATTAGGCTGAGGGCTGGCAAGCCAACCCCTTGAGCTCAGGCAAGTACTTACATTTTGTCTAGGAAAGTGCTGCGGGGAGCATTGGCTGTCATGGGGTGTTTGGTGAGAGTCAGTACATCCTCAGCCCAGTCCTGCAGAACACACAGCCCAGAAGTTACACTCCTGAGCACAGGTGTCCCTGAATCCCTCGACCCAGGCCTGTGACCCTTGCAGGAAGGCCAGGCTGTCCCGAGTGCCAACACTCTACCCATGTGTTGCCTGTGCACCTTGCCCACGTTTTCCTTGTAAGAGACAAAGTTGTGGAAGGTGAGGTCCACCATGTCAGGGCCTGACACCACTGTGAGCGCTTTCAGCAGGAAGTGGTTATCTGGGAAGTCCATGTTGAAGACCTCCCGGAGTTTCTGGCTCTGAAGAAAGCAAGGACACAGCGAGGGTCAGAGGTGAGCGCTCAGTCTTGCCCAACAGGTCTTTTCCTTTATCTCCTCATCAGCCACTTGAACTGCAGGCCACTGGGACAGAATGGCCATGGAACCTAGGAACTGGGAACCATAGGCCTCAGTATCACCCTGCCCCTGGCTCCAGCAACTGCCATGAGAAGGGGAGGCCCATAGGAAGAGATTGGCTAAGACAGTGGGACCTGGGAGTTCTGGGAATTTTATTTGAGGAAAGATTCTTAGCTCCCTAACTCAGGATATCCTGCTTCCTACTGTTAATCGCTTCAATCTTACCAGCTTTAGGAAAATGTAGGCAAAGCAGTTACCAAGCAGTGGGGAGCAATGAGTAGAAAAAAACACTTCCCAGACAGTCTGGCATAGTTAGGGACAGGGATTGGCTCCTCTTCCATTCCTGCCATCTCCACTCTGCCCACTTCTCATGCTCAGTCCCCAGGTGAGCTGAGCAGCAGCCACCACACCGTCCTTCCTTGGCCAGAGCTAGAATCCTTGCTGCCCAGCAGCCCAGGACCCAGTCACCTGGTCCCACAGATGGGTGCCCCACCCCCAAGAGAGACTTATTCTTTGCTCTGTGCAAACTGGTAGCTGCTTCTGGGCCCACTTACCTTGGGTATCTTGGCAAACTTGCCAAAGCGAGTGTCTCGGATGCTCGTGATATCCAGAAACTCCATCTCCTGGCAGCAGTTCCCAGTGGGAGCAAAGCAGGGTGGGGACACAAAAATCAAGTCGAGAATGAAGACCGGAGTGGCGAGAGCTTCCACACCCCTTCAGGTCCTAGCTGCTGCCTTCTCTGTACGCCAAGGCACCTCGAGACTATCTGGACCCTCCCCTCCCTCCCTGCTCATCTGTTTCTCTCTGTTTATGGGCATCTTCTACTCCTTGACCCATTCCTTCTCTGGAATAAGAGCTGCAGCCTGCACCATCTTCCATCCCCCAGGCCGTCTTCTGTTGTTCTGTCTGGCTGTCTTCTGTTGTTCTGTCTGGCCGCTGAGCCTGTCCTCTGCATGCTAGGCTCTGATATGGCCTGGAGCCACTCATACATCATTGTCTTTCAGCTCAGCAACCAGTCTTTCCCCACTCTCTCCAAGGCATACTAACTCAGAGCTGAGTAGGTCCCAGGCAGTCATGGAGCCAGGTGGCTGCAGCTTCCCTCCCCTGCCCATGAGAGCCCCAGGAGCTTCTCTCCCAGCCACTCTCTACTCCCCTACATCCACCCCTCCTTCCTATGCCACCAGGGGTCTAGCAGAGTTCATTGGTTCAGTTGGAGCTGAAGGCCATGTTGGGTAGAATCTTACCTTACTCTGATATGTCCAGTATAAGTAATAGCCCTTGGGATCCACACGGAGGATAACTGGGGAGGCAATTGAAGTTTCCTGTAGAGAGAAAGGTTCAGCTCTTTGCTTGGAGATCTCAGGCCAACTTCCCTGGCCCAGGCCAAGGATTCAGACAGAAACCGTGTCCTTCCTAAAAACTTGAAGACACTTTCCATCATTCTCTGAGCTAAAGGTGGTTGTGGTGGGGAGGCCTTGAAGATGGGAGATGGAGGAGAGGTGGCACACTTTCTGGACCCCAGCATTGCCTCTACCTCTTCGTGTTCTCAAGGGTCATGACTCCACCAAAGCTCTCCCCAAGATTCCTTGCTACCATCCCAGAAAGCTTGGCCCAGTGGGAGCCAAGAACTTGAACTCCAGTTTGCACAGCCAAGTCCCTGTACAATATAGCAGCAGACCTGCTCCTCAGAAGTCCTTCCATCCAACCGTGAGCACGGTCTACCCCTCCCATCCAAAGAACCCAGAGAGACTCCAAGTCCCTTCCCACCTCCAAAGTGAAGTACTCAAACCTCCTCAGTCTGAACAAAGGCCAGCCCATACCTCGCTCCTTCAGAAAAGGCTTTTCCTGAACTGTGTTGTTGTTAATATGTGGAATGTGTGATCAGGAACTGGTTCCCAGGTGTAAAAACCCACCTGGGAAATCCCTTATGAGCTCAAGAACCCCGGAGCAGTGAGCCTTGAACTTGGAGTTTGCAGAACAGGTACATGAATGAATGAGTGAGCTGGCCTTCTGAATTCCTGCTCCCCTCACAGAGTACATAGGCCACCTTCTATCTTTGCATACATAAACAAGACATTACATCTGAAGTTTGCAACAATTTATGATTATTGCTGCTGATGTACCAGACCAAATATGGGGTCTGCCAAGAAAAATGATACAAGAGAGGTTCCCACATTAGAGGTCGTTAGCACATGGGGGAAATATTTTGTCAAACAGCTGATTTGGAAAAGCTGTACAGTGACCTCTGGGAAGGTGAGCAGCACTCTCTGACCTGAAGACTCTTTAGTGTGGCATAGAGGAGGCTGGGGCCGGTCTCATCTGGGAAACCTAGCAGGTGCCAGGCGGGCTGCCTCTGAGTGCCAGTTGTGGCCCTCTGGGGTGAGACTTCATCTTCAGAACTTTCTGGGGCAGCAAACAGTGTGAGTATTTGCTGGACCCAAAGTGGACTCATGGGTGAGGGATGGGTGACGGGCCCAGTGCTTCACGGAGAAGAAACTGGTAATGGGAACTGAAGAAGTAATTGTGAGTGATCCCCTGAATAGAGGCATTGTGAGAATTCAAACAAGTGAGCCCCAAGACAGGGGGGAGGGTCTCCCCAAAAATAATCGAAAAGATTACCAGAGGAAGAATACGTTGTTTTGTTTTTTAGATTGAACTTCTGGATGTTTATTGGAGGGGCTTTGCATTTCATAATTTTTTTAATTGTTTTTATTGAGCTATATATTTTTCTTCACTCCCCTCCCTTCCTCTCCACTCTTCTTCTAYCCTCTCCCATGGTCCCCATGCTCCCAATTTACTCAGGAGATCTTGTCTTTTGAAGAATAAGTTTTAAGGTCTGTCAGGCTTAGAGATTCCAGCCAGTCATTGACAGTGTGAATTCAAGAATGAACTCCCACATCTCCCTGTGCCCCACTTAGAAGGACCTATAAAAGAAAGAGCTGAAAACCCAACAATTGGCCTTCCTAGGGAGCTGAGAACTCCACCATCGGCCTTTCCTAGGGAGCTGAGAGCACCACCATCAGCCCTTCCTAGGGAGCTGAGAACCCCACCATTGGCCTTCCTAGGGAGCTGAGAACCTCAACCCCACCATCAGCTTCCTAGGGAGCTGAGAACCCCAAGCCCACCATCGGCCTTCCTAGGGA